>CAKAOH010021447.1:0-48234 GCA_916701665.1 Sebastiscus tertius | reverse complement strand
GTTATTGTGAATTCTTATGGCCAATGTAATCGCATAGTGAAAATATGATATTGTGACAGCTATGGGTGTAAGAAAATATCGAATATCGCAATATTATGTTTTGTGATACTGTATCAATTCTGTATTGATTTTTAATTAATAGCTTACATGCAAAAATTAATTCAGTCAATAGTTTATTTCATTTGCAAAGAGCCCTCTCAGTGTATGTGCCCTCTCAAAGTGGTGCTGTGGTGTTGGATATCACAGGAACTACGATAAATACAAATGCAGATTCCACTGCTCTGATTGCACAAAAAAGTAAAAAATGTTAACTCAGATTTTATACATATGGCGGTGTGTTCTTTATACTATGACGGTTTTCCTAAAATTAGATTTAAAAAATCGCAATGTGTTGCCTTACTTACAGTATCGCAATACATCACAATAATCATAACAATAATAATAATCGTAACCCCTGTATCATGATACGTATCGTATTGCCAGATTCTTGCCAATACACAACCCTAATGACAACCCTAATGACAGCATTATAATTAATGCATTATTTGCTTAAAAAATGACTAAATTGATTATTAAAATAGTTGCAGATTTATTTCCTCTCAATCAACTAATTCGATTAATTGTTGCAACTATTCTTGCTAACTACTACCCCCATGCTTGAATACTGGTCTACCATAGCTACTGCTACAACCATTACTCAACTCCACCTCCTAGCTCTAGTGCTGAAGTTGCCTCTACAACTTTTACCACAGTACTAATGCTCTAATAATACCACAGCTTCATCCACACACTGACAGATGTACACACACGCTCACACACACAAACAGTGGAAAGTAATAGTCTGGCACATGTTCACATCTGTGATGACACTTCCTGGTTGTGACAGCTGTGCCTCCTTAGAGGGTCGTTATGTGCTTAATCACTCTTCTCTCATTAACATAAATGATCCTGGGTTGTGATCGTCTCACTGCTATGATGGAAAACAATGATATGCCTGCACTCACTGTGAGTCTCCAGGCATGTGTTCAGCAATTTGTCAGCACCTCAGCTAAGAACTAATGATGAAGGATCTATGGAAAAGTTAATCCAGCTGCACTGTAGTAATTAGAAGGTGTTCATTAAAGTCTAACTCGGTCTGGAATAAGGGGGTACATAGCAAACCTAGGGAAGATACTGTACAGCTAATACTGTTATTTGCAATAATATTACATAGCTCAAACATGTGCAGTGGAAAGCAAGTAACCATTTCATTCAGAATTTAACTATTATGATGAGAGAGATGGTGAGATAAAGCACATGGGTTCAAAGGCCTGACCTCAATGTATTCAATCTCCTGGATGAACCTGTAGCTGACCGACTGCAGAGCTTCTGAGGTCCAAGGATGGAACCAGTCAATGGTGGTGCACTGGACGAGAGCAGGGAATCGACGGGCCCTAACGCGAAGGGCACTGCCGACCGGAGACAAACACAGCACCACCTACAAAGGAGGAAGCAGGAAGACAAAGAGTCACCCAAGCAGACATACACAAACAGTTCTGTACAAACATGCATCCCCATGTTGGAGCATGACAAGATATACACATAGGAAAATCAACACAGGTCGTAGATATCGCAGATGCATCCAAAAGGGAAACCCATAACTGGCAGCCTTCTGTGCCCCCACTCTCATCGCCTTGGCATGCGTACAGGCAGCCACATTCCCAGTTGGCTGGAGCAGACGGTGACGCTACCAGAGGCCCTGGCGCGAAGATTAGCTGGATGGCATACATGTGTACCGAGACAAGAATTTCCTTCCTTTTAACCCCCCAGTTTGTCTGGCTCTGTTAATTCAGCCTGTCAAACATATTTAATAACACCACACAGCAGCTGTGCTTTTAATTTCGTAGCTCAAACGGTGTACAGAGTATGTGTAAGATATTCTCATTAAATTCTTGTTGTGCGTGTCGGCCGTGAAGGCACATTCAAGTGCTATCAAAATCATCTAGCACAACATTGATCTGATTTGTGCTTCCAATTTGTGTTTGGTCATTTTATGTGTCCTCCACTTCAATGGCTAACAGAATCTGAATTATTCTTGCGAGCAGCCAACAGACTGGCTGAGGATACAGCTGAAATGCAAGAAGTAGTAACTGCAGCTACATGTTGCTCCAAAAATATATGTAATCTTCATATTCAAGTCAATTAAAAAAAGAACCATCTCTTTAATTACAAAGCCCATAAAAAAGTTTTTTTTCGACAGGCTATAACATGCATTATTTTTAGGCTGTAGAAATAGAAATAGAAATGACAGATAACTGAACACAATATCAAGACTTCTGCCTAAGTGAATGAGCAATTATACATTAGTAACTTTCAATTTTCAGACTGATAAGGCTAGAAGCACTGGTGAATAATAATTTCTTTAGAAGGAATATTTGAAAGACTAGACCGTGAGCTGTAGTCGAACTCGGTCAGTGAAGAATCTCCAGCAGTTCTCCCTGCTGTCCAGCAGTCCGAGGGCTCGGACCTCAGCTCTCACATCCGACACAATGCCTTCAATCTCCTCCTCACTGAAGAGCTCGGGAATTTCTCCTGGAGGGAAAGGCACAGTCATAATCCCAGTTTGACAAGCTGTAGTGATCAATGTTCACTCTTTGTGCAACGTTATAATTTAAGAATGATTTCAAAGACTGAACAAGTTTAAGAATTGAAGAAATGGTGATCTATGATGGAAAACAGGCATGTTCTCTCAGGCAGACGTAGCTGAAACACAATATGATTATTGTGAACTCTAGGTCTCACCTGATGCCAGTAAGTCATTAATAATGACCAGAAACCGCTCATCAGGTATCTGTGCATCCGTCAGGAGCAGAGCAACACGCTGGTTCTTCACTCCACTCTTTATGAACAAGCCTGCCAGATCCATCTAAATAAAACAACACATGCCATGAATGGAAACTGTATAATGTTCACACTGATATGGAGTCCACAAGAGAGTTTCAAATCAACAATAATCAATGAGATAATGCAAGTCCCATGATAGCGCCATGATTTTTTAAAGAGGCTATTAAATGATTAAATCGACAAACTTGCTTCATCAATAAGATATTGAAACATTTCCCAGTGACTTTAAATAGTATCTGACAAGTATTTCCCGTGTAAAACTGAATTACATCAATATCCTGCATGCAGCCAGAAGGAAAATTGATCGGGAAATTATTTCTTTAAAGAAATTTTAGTGAATTGTGAAGGATTGTAATTACAAGCAGGCCACTTAAAGGTTATACATTTTCATAAAAGCATATTTTATGCAGTGATACTGTGCTTGATGTTCTGTTTGGCTGCAACCTAGTAACAACATCAATATTTACCTTGAGGTCCTGGATGCTATAACCCTTGCTCAGAGTGATTTGGAAGACTTCCACAGAGGATATGTAGGCAGCCAGACGGGTCAGGCTCTGCTTCCCACTGCCCCCGACCCCAACCAGTAAGCCGTGACCCCTTGGAGACTCCAGGATACGGCTGATGCGACAGCTGGTAACAACACAATCGTTGTTATGCCATGAAACAACTCTATCTAACCAAATATTATAAATATATACAGACTGTCTAAATATATCATCTCCACATCAGCTGCATGGAGGATTTTAACAACATCCCTTTCTGCATTAAACTGCCATCTTTATATTTCATAAAATTGCTTTTCTTACTACTTTTATGTCGTTTATAAGCTCTTTTAGTTGGTGTGTGTTTAGTGTCTTAATTCTGGGTGCAAACAGGAACATTATCAAAGGAAAATATTTTATGAAGTGCATTATGAACATTATAATTATTATAATAATATGTGAACCAACTATACTTACACATGTTGCATGGCATCTTCAAACAGCACCAGATTCATGGCTGCATTGAGCTCATTGTAGCTCTCCAGGGCGTCAGTGAGGACGGACCTTAGTGCAGCCCAGTCTGTAACAGGAGCATAGGAGGCTTCATCGCCCATTTGGGCAAAGTGGCAATAGAGGAGGGGCTGCTTTGTCACCTTTTTGTCCTCCAGTCCCTGGAAGAGGACAAGCATAATAAATCATTGAAGTCTTTTTGTCAATGTTGTTATCTGAAGGTGAAGTACAGCAATATATACTGTTAACACTGTTTTATCAGATTCTGTGTTGCACCTCAAAGCATGCATGCACAGTCTCCATCTGGAGCTTCCGGAAGAGCTGCAGGTCTTTGACATCTACCAGTCTGTCTGAGTACACTCTGCAGGACTCGTGGAGCCACAACAGTGCCAGGTCAGTGCTCTCTTCCACACTGTCTGGCCCAGCGAAGAGGATACCCTGAATAACAGATAATCATAACAAAATGTCACTTTTCATTCAAAGGTTCAATTGTAAAAATTGCTCACTAGTATTAGTACTACCTGAAAGACATTAGACAGGTCTCGTAGATTAAATGTGTAGTGAAATTTGATGGCTGTGGGCAGAAAGCTGTGAAGCATCTTGTGATGAAGAGTTATGGCAGCTTGGACCACAGCTACAGCGCTCCTCTGAACCAGCGGACTGAAGAGCTGCTGCTTCAGGTGGCCACACAGGATTTGACTGAAGATCGACATCTGAGCCTCAGATGAAGGAAAGTTCACCGCGAACACTGAGAAATGTCTCTGTAGAGAGCAAAGGCACAACTAAACTTCAGAAAATCTACAGCAGTGTATCATTTTAATTATTAAAAAATGGTAGTTTAGGGATGAGTTCAATCTAACCCACACATTTTCAAACACATTGGCATTGTCATTTTGAATTAAAACTAATTTATCTGGAAATATGTAACTACATGTTACAGGCTTTTAGTAGTTCCTACATCATTAAAATACATCCTCACCATGCTGCCAATTGAGTATAAAATGTTATGTTACAGGTTTTGTTTCTGCTCTAAAGCACACAGGAGATTTACGATGAGTTTTCCTTGTGGCATTGTAATTGCTGCTTCTTCTCCATGCTAATCCTTTTCTCTGCAAACAAGTAAGTGAAATGCATTTCTGCAGATGAAGATACAATTTAAAAACATGTTGACTCTTGACAGTATTTTGAATGGATAAACTGTTCCTCTGTCAAAGGGAGTTTAAAATAACAATCTGCGCAACAATTCACACATACTTTAATCTATACTTACCTAAAACTATGCTATACTATACTTAAAACCTTCACAGTTTGCACTGAAAAATAAACGATGCTGATAAAATCTGCTTCTTATTATCCAACATCAGAAAATAACCCTGAGGGCAATTTAAGTTGGAAACATACTTGTAGTCTGGGGTTGATAGTGAAGCTCCCGGCAGTTGGATTCATACAGGCAACATACTGGGTATTGTGTATTTCTTTTAGGCTCAGTTTCTGCCTGTCATACCTACAGCGAGCAAGAAAAGACGGCTTGGTTTAATAAGCAGAACACACCATAGTTTGGCAAGCTGCTTCATGTGGTGGCATAAGACTTAAATACACAACTGAAAAACTGTAGTGTGTGGGGTCTTCTCACCAGTGCCCATAATCCAGATGCTGACGTATGAGTGTGTGAGGTTGCACTGTTCCATAACTGTCGACAGCTGGCATGTTAATGTCATCTATAAAGTAGACCATCCTTCTGTTGCCCACAGGGGAGTAGCTCCTGCCTGCTCTTTTCTCTAATTGTCGCTCAAGAATCACTACAAGAGAAAGCAAACATCAACCCGACTACAGTTACCCATACACACATACAGTAACTAGCTAGAATAATCTTACACTAGTCAAACCAATTTTGGAAATGTGGGGATGTCATATAACTAAAGTAATGATTGCAATAATACCAGAGGGTGAAGTTTTCTCCCCCTCCACTCTTTCTAAATCTGATCAATACCAGCAGATGGTGCTACAGTTTACTTGATGTGCTAGTCAGAACTAAAGAAACCCTGCTCACCCTGCAGCATGAGGGAGGTAGTGTAGTAGTTGAAGGGTACTTTTGTTGTCATGTAACTCTCTGGCAGACAGTCAAACTTGTTCTTGACAAGCGCAGTCTTTCCCACTCCAGCGTTCCCCACAAGCATCACTGGCTGTCTCCTCTCCAGCAACAAGTCCATGAAGTACCGAAGACGCACAGTCTCTGCTGTGTGTACCAGAACAGCCTGCAATCATAGAAACAGCAGGAAGACAGAGAGCAGAAACATACATAGTTATTATGGCTTTCTTTGAGTGTGATTTATTGACAGACATGTGTTCAGTGAATTGTATGTGATTTATAATTTCTTGTATTTCCCCCAGTACACCACAACTATTCTGTCATAATAGCATCATTTGCTCAGAACAAAACCCCACTAATTATGGCTCAGCAAGAGCCTTTGGAGCATTCACAGCTGTACGCAGGAGCATAAAGAAAGACAATAGAGCGTGGGTGATAGCTCAAGCCTTGTTGCTCATGCCTTCACCCCCACACAGTCTGGTATGGGGTGTAGTAGATGGTAATCAGACACAGTGGAAAGCCTATCATCCATTCTAGCACCCCTGCCATAACCTCGTGATTGGACTTTACCCTCTCTTATTATGTTCACTGAGGCATACATACATTTTTAATATGACTGTATTGTTCATTGTTGGTTATTTTTCTTTAAGGAAGGTTTCTTGTGATCATGTATGTGATTATTTGTCAAACTGCTTTGAAAAGTCTTTGTTTCTGAAGTGAAGGGTCCTACTCTCCCATATTTATAGCAGCTTATATGTTCTTACCTGTAACGGTGTAGAAGTTTCCATTTCAAACGGAGGCACAGTATCAGTCCAGGGCAGGAACCGTCTGCTTTGAGGGTCAAGGTAGTAATCAAGCACTGTTCCCTGTGCTGGCAGCTTCACCGTCTTCATTTCCTTGGTCCACCACTGACTGAACTCCACCCGGTAATCATAGAGCTGGACATATCATTGAAGATATAATATCATGCATTAATTCATATAATTTCAATGAACAACCCCACTATTAGTCCAAATCATCGACAGTTAAGCTTATATTATTCTTGGTCAGATGACAGTCTTGATATATCTGTCGGCAAAGGGCGCTATGTTGCGCATCACCCTATATTTATACGTTCTTGACAGAAGTACAAAGACAAATCAAGGAGTAAGTGGAGTGACAATTAAGTGGACTATTATGAAATTATCTAATACCATTGTCCAACAGTCCTTGATTTTGCCTGCATGTTATACATTCTTCTATGAAAAATGCATAATTTCTGTCAAGGAACAACTGTTGAGTTTTAAGACATAAAACCGAAGCTTTATTAGCTTTATTGGGACATAAACACTTCTGCAGAGTGTGTCATTGTCATGTCAAAAACTCATTCACCAAATCTGTTCTTATAGAGTGGTGCAGAGATGACATATTTTTGTTGACCAACCCGTAAGTTAGCATTGCCCTGGTTCCCTCAACAAAAAGCCAATGGGATTTTTCTATTGGATTTTGGATTATTGCAGAAAATAAGCTCTGTGGCAAATAAATGTTTATGATACTTGTACGCAGAACGTCTTGCTAACGTCTTGCTAACGTTTTGTTTAGCAAGATAATCTTCAAGAATGAACACCACTTTATGATTTTTGAAGTGTGAAAGCAATTGCCAGAAGTAAAAAAGCTAACATTTGGCTATAAACAAACTACACCACGGTCACATGACTTCACGTCGCCACCGCTAAGCTAAAGGTGGACTAGTGTTTGGCATGATGACGTTTAGTAGTCTCATTTAGCCACTTGTTAGCAACCTCCTTAAAACACGTAAAAGCTTCAAAATTCATAAGTGGGATATTTACTTAGGCATTTCTTACTTTAAAATCTCTTAAGCTTATGTTGACAACCTTATTTCAGGCATATAACCAAAAACCCATTGACTTCAAGATGAGGGAACCGGAAGTGCTAAAATGCTAACTCATTTCCGGGTTTTAGGACTCATTCCTGTAGCTCTCTATAGTTGCTACATATACGTTGATATGAAAACAGAATTGTTACACAATTTCATCGGTAATACCTGATCTTGATACAGGGCCCCACCAAAAGCCCAGATGCAGGCAAACGTGAAGTAGGTCTCATAGAGCTCCCGTGGAGAGTCAGATGGAATATTTTCTGGCGTTAGAAGGCAGTCAAGCAAAGTGCAGAGTGTCTGAATGAGAAGAAAATAATTATTTCATTGTGACTATATAAGGATACAAAGGAAGAAATAAATTCGCTGCACGTGCTTGTGGGTTGTGTACCTGCACCATAGAGTTTTCTGGGATGGGAGTGATGGTCTTGAAGGTGTTTCTCATCTGTTCCAGACAACGAGGAATGTATTTTTCAAACAGTATGGTGAGGTGGGCCCTTTCTGTCTGTCGTTCTCGTTGGTCGATCCAGCTGGCAACGTACCTGAGCAGGAAAGACTCATTTTATGATATTGCTGTGCTGATCTGATCAGGATCTGATTCAGTGTCCTTTTGTCTTTTGAGTCACTTTGGTGCAACATGCACAACACATGATACAGAAGATAATACAAAAACAGCATTGCCTCGAAATGATGTGAATACATATTGTGAGACTCACGGGTTCCAGCCCAGGTCCTGTTGGTTAACATAAAGAATTCCTGCTCTGGACACAGTAGCAGGAGTGGCCGTCTTTAGGTGACTGATTTCAAACACCAGTCTCATGGATGAAGCGAGCGGCACACGTTCGTTACTGGCCAGAGTCAGGACCTGAAAGACATTATGAAGCATTACGGTTTCGAAATATCATAGCATTTGCATGGTCAATATGACGGACAAGACTCTGCCCAAACGATAAGGAAAACACCTTCATATCTCATCGGGTTTGACAGACTTGCTTTGGAATATTTCAAAGGCGCAAGATCACTGTGACATGATTCATCGCTCTGGGAAAAGACCTCTAAGTACTCACACTCCAGGAAGTGATTGCTGAAGGAGGGGGAAAGAAACATCTTTTTCTATCTATACCACCTTGGTTGCTATGTGTTGTACAATAGTGTATGAGTGAACAGGAGGGAGGTACCTTGTTGTCATCCATCACTGTGTTGAGTGATTCAATCCACATCGGATCAATGTCTCCATCCAACACAATCCACTTAGGTCCTATGTGGGAGATGTTTGCTTGCTCTCGCATCAGTGATGAGAGCAAACCTTACACAGAGATTGAACAACAACAAACAACAACTGAGATTACAAGGTATTAGAACTGTTTACATCTAGTACGAGTTAGCACGAGTTCATGCATTTTAAATTTTGTTATTCTCATTAGAAAAAGAGCTCTGTTTACCGTCTTTCCACTCTCGAGTTGCGTGATGGATGAAGCCAAACAATTCATCTCTGTCTACTGCCTTTGGATTGAGGTCATTCCACACAGGCTTCCTCTTTAAGTTTACATACGTTTTGTGGAGAACTCTCAATATCTGTTGAAAAGGTAAAAAACATTCAAGACATTCAATGTTTGATGTTTTGAAGTGGGGTTGTATGAGGTACTTATCCACAGTCAATGTCCCAAAAAAAATCAATATCAGTTTAAGTGAAAATATTTAGAATATTTTCACTAGTTTATTTTGCTATGAGACGGCTATACAGTCTATGTTTCCGACGGGGAACTGAAGTTGTTTTCTATGCTCTTGCCAAAGAAACCAGACTCCATTGAAAAAAAAACTCCAGTAGTTTCATCTCACAGATCACGGGGGTTGCTGGTCTACCGCTGCCTCGATCAGTTAGTTCGTTTTTGGTATTGTGTGTCTTTGGGTAGTTTGGATTCCACCAAAGTCACACAATAGCACAAACAAACAAACTAACCGATCAAGGCGGCAGTAGACCAGCATCCCCCATGTTCTAAGAGGTAAAATTACAGTTTTTTTCAAAGGAGTCTGGTGGCTTTGGCGAGAGCACAGATGGATACAAAGGTTTCAGTTCCCCTTCAGAAAGGGCTGTCTGACAGGTGAAAATATTCTAAATATAGCGTACACTTAAACTGATATCGATTTTTTTAGTTGAGCCTTTTTATAAGCTGGCTAAAATATGTTTTGCTTTCCGGTCCAGTCTACAGCAGTACATTGCTTTGGTTCCGTGCGGCAACTCTTGTCTGCTTCTATCTAACTATCCCTTTAAGGCAATCAAATCTAACCTGGCTTTTCCCAGTCCCAGCATTTCCAACAACAAAGACAGAATGATGCACTGCCATGAGTTCCTCCAACTGCACCACCTGACAAAATAAATATTTAGAAATAGATTATTTCATTCTTTTTTTTAAGCATTGACCAGGTATACACCATATCATATCAAACCTTAAGGATGAATGTCTCCTCAGGTTGGAGCCGGAGCTCCAGTGTGGTCTTTCGGATGGCTTTTTCAAATTCACAGTCTCTCTCTCTCTCCACCTCCAAGCCCGGGAACAGATCTCCCAGCAGTCCCAAGAAGATTGTCACATCCTCTGTGACAATTTTAGGCATGTTGAAGTCCCTCAGCGCACGCATCAGCACCTGGGAAGTAAAATGCACTTATAGATTATGGAGTCTTCCTCTTGTGGCTGTGACATGACATACACTTGCAAGTCACCTGATCTTCTGGTCTACTCTTGTCTCTTCTTCTCAGCGCTCCTGCCACGACCAGAACAGACTTGACAGCACGCAAACCCCAATCATAGTGGTCCTAATAGACAAAACGAGAATAGTAAACAGACAGTAAAGATGTGTATTCCTGGGTTTACACTTACTATAAATCGTATCATACAAGGCACTAAGATTTATTGAATGGTTTCATGCATCGCTGTGCTCCTGAGGTATAGCTGTGAGGCATTATTATTGATGCTCTCTGTTCTAATCCAACATTATGAAATATAACAGTGCTATTAAGTGCTTTTCTCCTACCTGTTTAGAGAGCAATTCTTTGCAGAGAGTGTACAGAGTGATAAACTTCCTGGCTAAAAGCTTAGCACCATGGAAGCCCTCTGCCACCAGCATTATCTCACAAATAAGCTCTGTGTCGGGCACCACCATGGCACACGGTCTACAGCAGGACACAGACAGTGCAGACAATAAACTTCATGCTGAGTAAAGGCATACTATAAATAAAGTAAAAACTGTATCACTCTCACCTGAAAAGAGCCTTGAGGTTCTCCGGTAGCTCCGTCCTGCCTGCATAGCCAGGGTTCATAGTGATGAAAATCCCCACAGAGGGCTTTAAGACAATGTCTTTATCCAAGAACAGGAACCTGTGAGGTTGCATAGAGAGTTAACACATTTCTAACAGCATAAAGGCTTCATGTATACAGCTTCAACTGGTTACCTTTTCTTTTTAGAGCGAATGGCGTCCTGTATAGTTTTGACCTGCACTGCTACCACTGACAGAACATCCACAGCGATGCGATTGAACTCGTCAAAGCAGCCCCATGCTCCAGTTTGGGCCAGACCCTTGTAGATATTTCCAATTGACTGAACATGAACAAAAATTACATTTAAACATATATGTTTACTGAAAGATCTAATCAAGACATTAAACTGTACAAAAGGAAATAACTAGGAACTGTCTGCTGAATGACTTGACACCTTGTAGTCCATCTGTTCAGAACAGTTGAAGATGTACACCATGACGCCCATGGCTCTGCCAAGATCCTTGGTGGTCTCAGTCTTCCCTGTTCCAGCGGGACCTGCTGGGGCTCCACTCATGGTCAGGTGGAGTGACTGAGTTAAGGTGATGTAGCACCTAAACATGCACATGGCAAAACAGCACACAGAGAGACACAAATGTGCTGTTTAGCAATGCTGAATGCAGCGAATGTATTTAAATGTTACATGCACAGACTGAAAACTGATAAGCAGCAGTTACCGGTCTGTAAGGGGAGTGATGACTAGGCGCGGCGTGTTTCCAAGATACTCGTATGAGTAAAGGAACTGGGCATCGCAGATGTTAACGAAGCAGTGATGCTGCTGCTCAGACCAGCAATGCCGGAGCTGGGAAAGCCACTGGAAGGCCTGTGAGGTGGTGACCTGTGAACACACACTGTTAAGTTATGTCAAATAGATCATACGTCACAAAAGATATTGTCTTGTTTTAGTTTAAGCCTGTAGTCTATAATTTAGTCAGTCAGGGAATGTACTGATCCTCTTCAGGTTTGTCATGTTATTTTAATTAACCCAAATGTTAAGAAAGTTCGTTTTTCTTGCATATAGTATGCAAATGGAGACTTGAGCTGTTACCGTATGGGTTGTGATATTCAGTTAATTATATTCTAACATTAAAAAAGCAAAATTTGATACATTCTTTTACACTGCTATATGATGAGATTTTCTTTTACAAAGCCAAAGTTAGCTCAATCAGACAAAAAGGAAATGCTGATTATGGTCTTGTTGTGATTACGGTCTTGTTGTGATTACCTTTTGGGCAATGAGGCTGGCAACAATGTCTCTAGCATGGACATCAATAGTGCATAAAGTCATGATCTTCTGTCTGTCGCCTGAGCTCAGCTCTCCCAGCAGCATGCTGATCAACAAGTTGAGTTGAGAAATCTGGAAGAGGGAAGAAAAACAGATTCAAAGCAAGGAAAATAGACAGATCTTAAGACAGGAGTGCCATTTTAAGTTCACACGGGAGATTGAACAACAATCTGATATAAAACTGCATGGTTCAGATGTCTTGTTTCACTTGTATTTTTAAGTATTCAAAGTCATTAAAGCTTCAATTCATGCAGTACAAAGTACACAGTCTGTATATGAATGTGGACCGTGTGGACAATTTGACAGAAACACAAACAACCAAAGGTATCATTAATTACTTTGTTCTTGTTTTGACTAAAACATCACTGGATGTCTTGCATTTGTCACTGGTCCTGTATGACAGCAGATGCAATCAGTGCAGTGCGTTGAAGGGGGAGAGAGAGATTATTCAAAACGGCAACCAAGGACATGCTAACCTTAAATAGTGCTGATGAAACTGACAAGAGTGATAATACAACTGTGAGTATAGCCCACATCGAGGCCGTACAAACTCAGCTCAGGTCACTGACTCTGATGAGATAATGCTGGCGCTATGGAAAACGTGTCCACAGCTTGTAGCAGTTGCCACTTCACTCACAGATTACACACAAATCAGCATAATCTAATACTATCTGTGTGTAGAAATAAAATGAAATCAAGGTGGTACCTTTTTCTTGCAATAAAATCATATTGCAATAATATATCTTTACACTTACAGTCAGTTAGTACTAACTGATGTTGTAATAATATATAGCAACCCAAAGAGGTGTTGATTTATGTGAGTTTGTGGTGGTGTATTGCCCCATTAAGCAAAGAAAAAATGTTTGTTATTTTGTCAGTTTTCCTTTCCAACTAAGCTGCATTTAATTGAACTCTTTTAATGTTAGTCATCATACATTGTACCTGTTTCTTGTTGTAATCTTTCAGTGCAGACTCAAATCCTTCCTCCAGTCTTTTAAACACAAGCTCCATATCATTGCTCCACCAGATCTGGGATCCGGTGAGAGCCACTTGGGCGGGGAAGTCGAGAATCCACTGCTCTCTGGGCCTGTCCTCGTACACAGACACAGCCTCAGAGAGGTGACCCCTGACACATTCCTTCATAGACTCCTCCAGACGAGAGAGCCATGCCTCCACCTGATGTAAAGTTTACCATTAGTTGAGTTATCTTATGAAATGAGATAGCTAATTCAGATTTTTTGATACTGAATATAATCTTACCGTCCCGGAACAGCGACATTCAGCCTGGAATGGGACATATTCTTTCTCCTTGCTGTACATGCCCACTGCAAGTTTAGGATTATCCAGCTGTTCGTTTTTGGCAAACTCAAGGTCTGACATGCTATTAAATAATTTTGAGAGGTGGACAGTGACCTGCAAAAGACACTGAGTTATTTTTTCACACAGACACAGTAGTGAAATGATGACATGGGACAAATACTAAAAACAAAAATGAAGGGAAATGCTACATAAATGTACCTCTCTGGGGCGACTCCCTTTGGAGAGGATGTCCAACAAGTCTGCAGATGAAATAAAGTAGAAACGTGGAAAGGCAAGTCTCTTTGTCTCCAGGTATTCAGCAAGAGCTTTTTCACACAATGCCAGCCTGTTAAAGGAGAGAATATGGGAATAGTGAGCACAACACATCAAACTGTGAGCAGTATGATGAAAGTGTAATTAAATAAAAATCAACCTTCTTTGCAGATCCTCTAACTTCTCAAATAGATGAGGTTTGTTGGTGGCCTCAATGACATTTTTAGTCTTAGCACTGTCCAACATTAACTCCTGAAAAAAAACAAAATTGCCATGTTTACAATAACGATAATGGAATTTGCATAACTCCATAACTGCCGTATAGAGTAAGTGCAGACCTGAAACTCTGCATCTATAGCTTGAAATCTGTGTGCATCCGCAGGCAGCTGTTGGCAGATGTCGTCACAGCTTTTGAAGATGCTTTCCAGGTAGGCCCACGTCCTTTGGACCTCCATCCATACCATCAGCACAGAGTCAGCCACAGTCAGCTGTTTCTGTAGTTCCACTACCTGGGACAGGAAGTGATGCACATGCTTGCTCTGAAAGACGCCCTGGAGCTGAACCTTGTGGAAGAAGACATGGAGACATGAGTATAGCCAAAATCAAAACATCAAAATGATCACCCAATCTGTGGCAAGAGAAAGTAATATCTTAATAACCTTAACCTCATAACATGTGTCAGTTTAATTTCAATGCATATTCAAGCTCATCAGCATACCATGCCGTAAAAAAAATGGGGGAGGGAAACAGTCTGTTTACACAAAGATCTAGGCACTAAAGTGGCAAGACTTCTAATTGCTGGCTATAACCCCCCCAATACATCTGGTGGACATGTACAAAGACCGCCACGGTGCAACAATGCCCTGTGTGCTACAGCAGCTATAAATCTAAGGACTCAATAGGGACCTCTCTCCTCTCAGCTGTGCTGTTAGACAGTCAGACAGGGCGGCCCCTTTCTGCACTCTCATCTCTATTCAGCACTTAACTATCAGTGCTTCTCACAGACAACTGATCTTGAGAACTTGTTCTTGTGCTCTAGAGCCATTGTGCATTCTGCGCTATAAACACACATGAAATCTTAGTATCAATATCATTAGCTTAGATATTTACCTGATGATCCTCAAGAGTTTCGATAAGTTCCTCGTCACATTTAAGTAGCGGCACAGAGGTTTCGTAATGATCTTCATAGGAAAGCTCCATTGATGCCCACATTTTACTTATTTCTGTCACAATCTGAAATAAACAGCATAATGATAACATGTTTGAATACAAACGTTCTTACTAGGGGTGGAAGAAAATATTGAAAAAATGGAATATTGCGATATTATCTTTTGTGATACTGTATCGATTCTTAAAAATTCTGTATTGATTTTTAATTAATAGTTGACATGTAAAGATTAACTCAGTCAATACTTAATTTCATTTTTAAAGACATGCATCCTCTCAAAGTAGTGCTATGATGTTGGATGTTACAGGGACTGTGATAAATGCAAATGCATATCCCAATGTTCTGATCGCATTAAAAAAACTTTTTTTACTCCTATTTTATGCATATGGTGGTGAGTTCTTTATACTATGACAGGTTTCCTAAAATTAGATTTTTAAAAAATGGCAAAATGCTAAATAAACCATTTAAAATCCATTGGATTATCTGAAAAACACACTGTCACAAAACTTAACAGACTCCTGAAAAGTTGATGTTTTGGAGATACATGGACTATGTTCATGAGGTTGGCTCTTAGTTTGATGTCATTACTTTTTTCATATGCAAAACAACTTGATGTTGATGTGTTTGACCACAATCTATTAACTGAAGAAGAACCTTCTCTATGGCCATTTCTTTGACCGCCTTTTCCACTATGTTGCGAACTTCGTCTTCCAACAAATGGAGCTGCAGAGCCAAGAGGTCTTCCAAGGTGGTGCTGTCAGTCACAGTGAAGTCCATCTATTTCAAAAGAATTATTATCATGATGCAAACTCTCAGATTAATATCATGCAAAGAAAAGCATTGCTCTGTAGTATGACCTCTGCTGTGTGTGTTTATGCACCTGTGTCGCTCTAATTAGCTGCACCCAGTGGCGCTCTCGTATTGCCAGGTTCTGAAGCTGACTCACGGCCCGCAGTGACGTCAACAGGTTCTTTACATAAAGGTCTAACCCAGAATACACATCCCACACGCGAGCCTCTTTGTCAAGCTTCCGTATGTCCTACACAAACAGAAGGTAGGTAAACATAATTACTTATTAGAGGCATCTGTTACAAATAGCAATGGTGCATGACAGCAAGACAGCAGGAGAGATGCGCTGGTGTGATGTAGCACTGTTGGTGACCTCACCTTGGCAAACCTCCTCAATTCTGCATCCATCTGGTCCACGTTTATCTGCCTCCATTTGGTCATTGTCCAGTTTTCCACACTGCTCTGTATAGATAAAGACGCGTGCAGAGGGGTCAATGGGCTGAGGGTACTTAATGGGGACATTTAGAGGCTACAGGGTATTCAAAGAATCAATGACAGCCTCCAAGAGGACAGGCTGGTCAAGTTATTGAGTTATTGGGGCATTGTAGTGGGGTGATGAGGCCCTCAGCTGTATTTCCCTATGCAGTATACATTAAGCTACTTACCTGCACAAATACAACAATGTCCCACAGTTCTTTGAGGACTGTGATCTCTCGTCTGCAGAGCTTGATGTCTCTGTACTCAGGTATAGTAACATCAAATAGATTTGCGGACTCCTGTAGCTCTGCTACCTCTTTCTCCATGTGTCGGACGGCTTTTTCAGACTAGAAAACAACACATGGTAATTGTTATCCAAAGTGTAATACAATGTCACTTCTATCCTATAAATCAAACAATGGTTAAACTCCTACTTTCTCCAGGCTGATGTAGGGACGCACTGCGCTGTAACTGAAGGGCGCTGTTGCTCTGAACATCTCCCTGAATTTGCTTTGTTTCACCTGAAAAATAACAATTACCACTTTAATGGACATTACACTTGTCTGTGTCCACAGGATCCGACCTTTCCACGCTTCCCATTCATTGTCTATGTAAGCAGCCGTGCAATGCATTCTGGTAGCTTGACGTGCGATTCAAGAGACGGGGCATCAAGTTGGCTGCTCCTCATTTGCATAAAGTTGAGGTCTAGGCTTCTTTATGCAAATCAGGGGCGTCCGGCGGAACTCGTCGTCTCTGGAAACTCCTGAGAAACTTTTAAACTAACTGTTGTTGATCTTAAATAAAGACAGATTTAGCAACTGCATGGCTTATTTCTCGTATAAAATATTTTCAGAATTTCGGTGAGCTGTTTTAGTGTCTAGTGGCAGTCCATCAAGCCTCCAATGCTGGGAAGCGAGGCAATGCCTCGGGTCCAAAAACGCCCCTGTGGACACGTACCATTAGGTATAAAATACAATAGTTTCAACACTGTGCATATATAATATCTCTAGAAATAAAAGCTAACAGTGACTTGTCACCTCGAATGCCATGCATCGTCTCCGTATAACCATCACTTCTGCATTCTGCATGGGTGCCACCTCGTGCCTCACTTTTAAGGCCAACTTTTTTGCCCCACTCCATTTCTCAGGAAGTTCCTATAGAGAGAAGAGAGAATTGTTTTGATTTCTCAAAGATTCACAAAATGAATTTGTGAAAATCATTTTAATGAGCACTTGAAGGTGGCAAGAAAATAGGAGCATTAACCCATTCCTTTCCTTACCTCCAGCTGAGAATAGACCTGGTCTGGTATGGTCACTCCGTACTGTTCCAGCAGGATTATTGTGTCTCTAAAAGGCTCAAACATCTTGTCTGTGGCTGCTTGTCTGTCTCTGACAGCCAACAGGTGACTCATCACTTCCACCAAGCCACAATGGTTTCCTTTAGCCACAGGCTGGCCTAGCCCTTCAACGGTGGCTCGGACAAACTTCTGCAGCTCATCGAGACTGAGTGGGAAAGCATGCACAGTGAGAACTGATGTTATAGTTTGGTCTGCATTTAATTGCCATGCAGAAATTAATTTTACCTGTTGGTGACATTTGTCAAGAGGTGTTCTTTAAAAAGCCAGCTCCACTTCTTTACAGTGTTAAGGAGGCTCATTTTGAAGAATTTGACATCCACCCGAAACCAACCACTGAACACTCTGAAGTCTTCAAGCTTGGAAATTTCAGCATAGAGATCCTCATAATAATCTATCTGTAAAATGAAGACCACAACAGAGATTGTAATTAAGACACCTGCCATGTTTGGGCATTGTGATTCCTGACTTTAAATAAGCCTTTTACCTGTTCTTTGAAGTTATCGATTGTAGGCGGGCTCTCAGGGATCGCATCTGCTCCATAAGCCTCCATCTCTTCAGCTGTAAGTACACGTCCGTACAGGAGAAACTGGCTGAGAAACCCAGCCCTGTCATCTTGCCAGAGGTGGGTGTAGCAGTCAAACTTTCGCTGATAATTTATCGCTTGCTTGAGGACGTTCTTCACTCGCTCCATTATTTCTTGTCTCAGGTCCAACAAATCTAGCATGTCATCCATTAAATCCTGTAAGAGTTATATTACATGACATATAACATGAGGAGAATCTACTATTTGTAGAAAAATACACTATAATGACTTTAGAAAGAGTGGCAGAGTAGACTTTTTTTGTTTTTTAACATCAAAATCTACAGCAGAATAATACCTGGTAGCTCTCCACGCCAAGATGAGCAGCCACTCTGTTGATATTCACCGAAGTCTTGAATATGTCCCCAACCAGCCCTTCTATCAGCTCATAGAGGCCGTCTCCTGCATCTTGCTCCAACGACGGGAGGAAAACCATTCCTGAGCTACTCAGCATCAACTGAGCCTCAAACAGAGGCGTCTGGCTTGGCCATGATTCCATGTTGTCCGCAAAGAACTGGAGAGAGTGACTGATGTGGCTAAAGAGCCCCTCCACCACCATCTCGTCCACATACTCCAGGTAGGACTGCCACGCTTCTGACGCAGGGTCAGCATGGAAAAGGACCACATTCTCCTGTGAAATTGTAGTATATTGGAGAGATGCTGAGCACAAAAACTGTCAATGTTTTGACTATGTACTTGTATCACTTTTCATTTCTGGGGATAGTGCAGGTTGACACATTGGCATTTTTCAAGTCAGTCTAATCAGTCAAATTTAACTGATAAAACTAGAAGGCCAGAAACTACATAAAAAAACTCGGGACTGTTAACGGTATAGGACAGATAAAGGTTAGATTTTGTTTCATCTTATCATATCTGCATTATCTTAGCGTAAGAAAACTGAATCTAAATCCAAACACATGTACAAATTATGAAATTAATAACTAATAAACAAGGTTTTAATTTGCCTGTGAACAGAACTGTCTTTTAATGTGATGTAATGTGATAAAGATAAATGTCTCTACAACACGCTAAAAGGTTTTGGACCCATGCCGATAATTTCATGTTTGGTGTTTACTTACAGTACAGAAAAACATCTATGATGTACAAGAGGGAATATTATCATACATTCAGCCAAACGCACCTGTACCAGCTTGTGGATGGAGTCTCCATCCTTCTTCATGGAGTTGTATTTCTTGTTGACACGGTCCCCTCTGTCCTCCAGCTGTATGAGCGAGCCTTTTCTGTTGTCCTTTCTGCAAAACATGGCTTGTTTGCTCCATCCCTTCATCATTGACTGGATGGCTTCGCAGTTTTCCTTGGCTCTACTGACTCGACTTACAAGGTCGTGGACCAGGTCTTTGGTGGCGCTGATGAAGCTCCAGCAGTCCGGATCCTGCCACGTCCGGTCAGACTCTGCTCTCGTCAACTGCACGTCTATGGACTCCAGCTCGGCTCTGATGAGAGGAAGTTCCACCTCTAGCACTGTCTGCTTTAGCTTGTTGTACCATTGTACTAATAGCTGCAGACTGCTCACATACTGGAAAATACAAGTGTGGAGAAAAGATAAATTCTGAGGTGCAGACTTTGTAAAGGATAATAGAAAAGATCATTGTTCAACAGGTGTGCATGAGCGTAAGTGAGCCCATAAATGAACACGTTTGTTTCTTACCTTTGTGAACATGTCACGCTTCTCAAAAACTGCCATTGCAGCTGCAGGGATCTTGATTTGAGCGAGAGTCTGAATATACTTCACATCTTTCAAGACTTCAGTCAGCTGAGGAGTGAAAGGAAAGGTTTTTATTATTAATAAACTGCTTTGTTTCAACCAACAGAAAGCCTGTTGTTTTTGCACTTGTTACCAAGTCTGTCAGCAGTACGTTAAGAAAAATGTATGAACATTTTTTTTTATTTTTAAATAATGAAGAGCTTGAACCAATGAATAATTGACCCCAGTTAATTGGTGACCTGCATCTGGGTTTTGAAAATTAAACGAATATTATGTTTTGGTCATGCCTAGTATGAACTAAAGGATATTAACAGAAATTCCTATTTTGAAGGATCTTGAGGGCACTTGAAAAATAAATGAAATCTGATATTGTGACAGCCCTATAGTGTGAAGAAAGCAATTTAACTTGTTTTTTAAGAGACAGATATTACTACATCAGTCTAACTGTAAGTTGGATAATTATTTAGTATTAGAGGATGTTTGCACAATGTGCAATGTGCTTTCTAGCTTGCAGGGACATCAATTACCTTCGGATTGAAGTTGAGTGAGATCAGGTCAGATGAGGTATTTCTGGAGACAAGGGGCTGGTTCAGGTTAATCAGACAGGCCTGTTCCAGACCATTACACCAGTCAGAGTAAATATCCTTCTCATATTGGTCCAGGAGACTCAACATCTCCATGTACATGTGGTACTCCTTCGCCATCTCTACACCTCCTGCCGGCCTGGAAATATTGCATAATTGTGAGACAATTGTCATTTTTAAGCCTCTTATCCGTCTATGTACTGTATCTATCCATCTAGCTCTCTATCTATAAATCGGTCTGACTGGCTGTTGTTTGTAACTAACTTATTCACTGGAAATAGTCAGGTGTTTTTACTCACCTATCAAAAAGTAATCTGATTTTTTCCCATGGTGTTTGAATGCGTTCTCTGAGCATTTTTGCCCACTTCAAAGCTCCAGATGTGTGAGCCATGTTCTTAGTCTGACCGCTCTCCATCTGAAAACAAAAAAAGGAATGGAACAAAGTTGTTGCATGGACAATACCTATCGTGAATACATATTGCTAATATTTCCATTTGGCTTCCAATACCTGATTGAGCTGGGATTTAAACAGACATTTACATCTCTCTAGCTCCTCTCTGAAATGTTGCTGCAGTAGAAGGAAGTTGGGACTGAATATTTGTCTGATTTGTCTTCTCTCCAGGAAGGGTCCAACAATAGTTAGCAGCTAAAGGACAAAAAGCAAATATGTGTGTGTCCCACTTGATAGCTCTATCACTATTAACTTTATCAGTACTGTCATCACCATCATCCTATTATCCAGTCATGCTTACCTTAAATGCTGATTCCAGTCCAGAGCAATCCTTAAAGGCCAAGCATAGAAGGCTGGCAAGGCGGCATTCAATGTCCACAATCCTCACTTTCAAATCCTTATACTCGTTTTCAAAATCCTTATATGAGTTGATGAAAGTTAACAATTCAGCAGTATTTAATGATGGACATCGTGCATTATGAATATATACAGTGGCTGTTCACGGAAATCTTAATTAGCAATATAAATGCCAATAAACATAATTTCACCTGAGATTTGAAGTCAAGTGGGCTGTTTTCACTGTGCTTCAATGCTTGGCAGTGGTTACTGAACTCTTTGTAGATCTGAGCAGCTTGCTCACTGTAGAGTTTACCATTAAGTCCACCAAACTCCAGTTTTTCCATCCTCTGAAAGTCCAGCATAATCTCAAACAAATCCTGCAAAGACAACACATTGTAATAGGAAACAAAACCACATAAAAATACTACCTCACTGCAACAAAATCTGATCTCACCTCCAGCTGTAGCAGACGATTAAGGAACTGGTTGAAACGTGCAAAAATCATGGCAGATGGGAAGTCCCAGGGTGCATGTTTCACGTGGTTGGCCAACCTCTCTCTCTGGGACTGGTAACTGTCTCTGAAACATCTAAATACTTTTATCACTCTCTTTACCATTTGTTGACTTTCCTCTGGATCCTCTTGGAGGAGCAGATCTGCAGAGAGGTATGTAGAAGCCTAAAGGGTGAAAGATTTTATGTCTGTGAATTTGTTCGCACAGGCAGCCAATAACTCAAGTCAAAGTAATGGTGATTAACTAGCACCAGCAAAGCATAACTGACAACATTTCATGCACTGCTTTTAACTATATTCACAACAATTTCACACTCTATGTAATCCATCACTGCAGGTGTTTGAAGTGAGGATTCCTACCTGCTCAATGAACAGATTGCAAAGCTCCTGAAGTAACACCACGATACGTGCCGGTCTTTGATAAGATTGGCAGTTGGTCCAGATAAGGAAGAGCGTGTGGAAGAGTGCAGGGATGAATGCTTCCAAGTGAGGAAATCCTTCCTTTTCCAGTTGAGACAGTTGTGCGTGCAGTGGCTGTAGATAGAGGTCAACGTCCTGGGCTTCTTGAAGAGCTTTTGATTGAGGAAAAAAAAGAGTTTTTTTTAATTAAAACAACACAATTGGAGATGATACGTAAATCAAATTATGCTGTGCATCTGACATTTGACAAGGTGCAAACTACAGAATGTCTTCTTTGGTTTTGAAAAGGGGCCAGCTAAGCTTACCATCAAATACATTTCCAATTAGAGTCTTGATTGTTGGATGATAGCTGCTCTCCATCATCTCTAACATCTTTGCCATCTTCTGAACAACGGCGCTCTGAAGCTACGAGGGAAAGTACCAAAACACGTTAAACGGAGTGTGGAAATGTCAGGAGATGAAAATTATTTTAGGGAAGATCAGGACAAAAAAGGGAGCATACCTGATGATAAATGTTCTGTATATTGCTCTTCCTGGAAGCCCAGAACTTCAGCTCTGCTTCGGGTCCTGGATTGCAGCCTGTCATGAGCAGGTCTGATGAATCCTCTTTTAAAATCTTCTGGATCAGACTGGTCCAGTTGATGACCTGGGTCTCTATGGCATGGGCCAGTGCCCTGTCATAGTTATTATACCTGTGAGTGTGAAATACATGTTGAGAGTGGTTCTTAATACGTACAGTATTACAAAAATATCCCAAGCTCGTAAACAAAACCAAAATGTGTGTTTTCTTACATTTTGCAGGCGCTGTATGAATTTTCCATCCAATCTGTCACAGCTGGGACAGGGAGGACACTTTTCCCTAAAACCTGTCCCCGGACAACTGATGTCGTACTGCACATGTTCTCAGCATGTCGAATGATGTCTTCAGACATCAGATTTGGCCACAGGTGATGGTTTTTGTGGTTTGACAGCAGTGGAACACATACCTTGTGAAGAGACATTGAAGTAATTAATTCAAAGACAAGCTAGAAATATGCATAACAAAAGACAGAGGGAGATAACAATCACCTGCTCCACTGTGCTTGACAGCTGCAGCAGTAGTGGTGATGGAGACTGGAGGCCAAAAAGCAGAAGCTCCCTGCAGTTTTCAGAGTTGATGGGAACAACTCTCTTCTTGAGAATATAGATGTGCTTGTCTTGAGCAACAGATGGGATCTGTATTTGAAATAATATCACAAGATTTTACTAAGATAAGATATGATAAGATAAGATAAGATGAACCTTTATTAATCCCCGGGGAGGAAATACAGGTGTCAAAGCAGCAAAGTGCAGGTGCAGAGATACAGGTGTACAAAAATATTATAAAACAATAAATAGAAATACAGAATATACATAGTGAATGAAGTGTACTGTCTGTCAATAAAAAAATGTAGTGTACAATAAATAGATGTAATATGTGCAGTCTATCAAATGGTATATGGGATGTAGTGTAAAGTAAGTTTAAAGTTTAAAGTGCACCAGTGGTTAGGAGAGGTGGTTGCAGATAGATGCAGGTAGTCCAGATAGTCCAGATAGACACTATAAACAGATATGACACTTACAACCACTTAAATAAAACCTGACATGCTAAATCCATCAATTTCAACATTTTACAAAGGCCCCAAGCTCAGCTATCTTACTTGTAAACAGGCTAAGCTCACCTCATTAGAAACAACCACACCATCTTCTCTTTTTGATGAGGAGAAGAATATGACAGCCTCCTTTTCAAAGAAGTCTCTCAGGAGTGTCTGAAACTCCTCGTTGACGACACTCTTGCTCCATGTTTGACGGTGCAGTCGCAGCAGCCCACAGACTTTCTCCTCGACTAACTTTACTCTGTCGTCCTCCAGAAAAGAAGGCACACTTTCGTCGTCCGACATGATTGTTGTTCTAGGACCACGACATGCTTCAGCTCCAGAAAACTTCCCCTAAATTAGCTATTAACTTCGAGTTACATAATATTTTTAAGTTTCTTCCTGTTTGCAAAGAAGACTGTGGCCTGAGCTGTGTACAGTCCTGGGGGCGGTTCAGCGTCCCGTTGCTTAGCAACAGCCACTCTCCTCCAATCACTGCCAGGAAGCATCCTGGCTGAGTTATCTTTTGGCGTGTAAAAAAAACTTTCTTCTAGTAACCCCTTTTCCCAATGGAGGGTGTGATTTATAGTTCAATTAAGACCCACAATAGACCTGTTTTTGTCTTTTTTAGGTGGGTTTAGAGGGTATTTAGGGGAGATAGCAGGTCAGCAGAAGATGTCACATAGAGGTAGGTGGTGTAACTACATCATCTGGAAGCTGGGAACCTGACGATTAATTTTAGATTTTCTAGTCATAAATCAGAAATTAACATGAATTAATTCAATGATTAAAAGTAAATTGTGAAAGTGTATTCAATTCAATTCAATTCAATTCAATTCAATTCAATTCAAACAACTTTGTTAATCCCTCTAGGGCAATTGGTTTGGAGCAGCTTGTACATAAAAACATAAAAACATAGATAAAACATAGTGACACACAACAACAACAACAACAACAACAACAACAATAATAATATATGGAAGCTAAAAAAGACCCAAAACGATTACTCAATTCAAATCAATTCAATTTATTTTTGTATAGCGTCAAATCACGACAGAAGTTATCTCAAGATGCTTTATATATAGAGCAGGTCTATGACCGTACACCATAACTGATGTAAATGAGTCTAACAAATAAATAAACAGACTGAATAAGAACAACAGAAGGATCAGTCTAATAAAGAAGTATATGATGGGCCATTCCCATGTTCTATTATGTCTCATAAGTTGTTGCAGCAGTGTTTGGGTTGATACCATTTGTTGCGCAGATTTGTTGCTAAATTTAATAATTTTTTTACCACCCTAGAATTGATAAAAATGATAAAAAAAATCATCCCAAAATACCACATTAAGACACCAAGACCTTGAGGAACACCATAGAAAAAGCCATGCTGTGATTTGGTATCAATAACTTGTGACATTTGGAGACTTCTGCAAGAATTGCTTTTTTTGGATGGCAAACACTTCTGATCTGGAAACTGCTCAGAAACCCCCTTATTTTCAATCTACCTAGGAAATTCATCAATCCTCTGAATGACCTAGGCCTCTAGTTTATGGCTGTAAAGTTTCATGAGGCTGTGATGATCCTAGAGGTCACAACAGGTTGTTTTATACAGTGACATCAAGTTTAAAAAAAAATGGTCTCACTGCAATGAAATGGCTACTATGGGGACTAACATCATCACACATAAATGCAATGGCTATGCCAGTTTTTCCTCGCCCAAAAAACTTGACATGCCTTCCTTAGGTTTTCTAGTTTCATATAATGGTAAATGGTAAATGGACTTGCGTTTATATAGCGCTTTTCTAGTCTTCCGACCACTCAAAGCGCTTTACACTACATGTCAGCATTCACCCATTCACACACTGATGGCAGAGGCTGCTAAGGTGCCAGCTTTTAGGGGTTAAGTGTCTTGCTCGAGGACACATCGACATGTGACCCGGAGCAGCCGGGGATCGAACCACCGACCTTCCAATTGGTGGACAACATGCTCTACCCTCTGATAATAGTGTCAGAGGGTATAATAAAATAAGATAATAATTTCTGTACCTTCACTTTAGCTTTAAAACTGATCCTGCAACAGCTTCTGAAAGACGGTAAAGTGGTCAGTATCTCTCATGGTGGCCTTTTACTACTACTACTATACTACCATTTTACATGATGATTTTAGATCACTATCAAGCATGTGGGTTGTAACAGTTAGACCTTTGCTTAGACTAAACTCAGCAAAACGCAGTTGCAAAGGATGTTCGAATTGCCCACAATCCATATGCAGTTGTATAATGTAATCCCTGGTAATTTACAGTTGTGCCTTTCCACAGTTTGTGCTCTGTCCTGTTCTTTGTGTTTTGCACACTGTAGGCCCATTGCATCATTTTGATTTGTGATTAGATCTAGGTGGGCTTATTATTGGGCTTTTTTAACTTAAGTTTCACAGATATGACTTAAATAATGGATGTGCACTTTTACTTAAAATTCAAATAATAGTTGAGCTCAAAATAATGCATGGACTGGATTTTTTTTTCTTCGTTAAATCTAAGAGACATGAAACTACATCTCATTTTGAAGCTTTTACTGAATGGTGTCTGCATATCAGAACCTATTGTATATAGTCTTTATGGCAATACAATAATTCAAACATTCCTAGTTTAAACAGGTGCAGATCTGTGGCCCCTTTTATGACACATATGCCCCCTTTGTGACAGAGATGAAGGAGCCACAGACTGTAGTAAAGTGTATGTTATATATATGTGTGTGTGTGTATGTGCGTATGTGTGTGTGTGTGTGTGACTAGTTTGACTGTTGTCTTAGCAGCAGAGCACTGTACCCAGCAACTGCCATTTACTAGGCACTTTACTACACCCCATTTCAGAGCAGCCTAAGGCTCTGACTGCCTTCAATGAATAGCAAAATGCTTCTTTGGCGTATAGCTTGAAGATTTAAATAGCCGAGTGGTGCTCTGATCTATGTTAAGTATTTTTTCTATATATTGGAGGTAGAGGATGCTATGCAGGATCTGGCTAAAGCAGTTTGTACAATTTCTGGGAAAATGCACTCCTTTTTCTACTTTTCTTCTCACTGAGAACATGTTTTCCTCTGGAAAAAGGAGAAGAGAGTGAGACAAACTCCTCAGGTTTGCAGGTGGCACTACCATTTTGGACCTCATCACTAACAATGACAAGACCACCTACGGGGAAGAGATTGCCTGCCTGTTGCTATGGTGCTAATAACAAGTTGGAGGCAATGCATTCAAGCAGTTAAGATGAAGATGGCTCCTGATGTAATCCACACGCTCATTTTACTCTGGAAAATCAGCACAGATGTTAACATGGTTGAGAACATGAGTCATTCAATTTGCTAAAGACCAGAAAAAATCCTTACAACCTCAAATGGGCTGAGATCATTATAACTATCATCACGGTATAGAAAGAGGAAGAAAGGTCAACATCTCGCAATCCACTCCATGTGCAATTATAGCTGCATGTGTCTTTCCGTTCCTGCATCATAGTTTAAATGAAAAAACAAATTAAAAAAATATATTTTTCACTTTCTGCCAGCTGATTCGGATCCAGGAGCTGTAACATCGCAAAAGTGTGTGAGACAGACTGCACCTCCCAAGAAACCAAAAACAATGCTGCTCAAACCTGGCACTGTACCTGCCACCTCAACCATTTTCCTGCCAAGGCTTGTTTCACTGCTGAGCTAGCCTTCCTAACATCTCCATCCGCTGCTTGTTGTGCTGTCTGCCACAACAAAGAATGTGCTGCAATCTGACTGAGAATATTTAAGTTCATTAATCACTTGCAGTCATTAGTATTCAAATAAGTGTTCTGTTGTAATGCATGATCTGTTTGATACTGCCGTTTAGGACAAGTTGAAATTGTGTATGTGTAACGGTCTGTTTTATTGTACGTGTTGCACTTTGTCTTTTGGCCTTCAAAACTGCACATAGGTACATTTGTAATACGAAGCAGCTCATCAATGACTGGCAGTGTCAACGGACTTTTGTTGATGATGCCGTATTGATTCCCAAACTGAATCACAAAACAGCACTCCATCATGACGGCCCAGTCAATCCAGCAAGCAGCGGCAAGCAAGCAAATGTGCTATCTGCGTCTGAAATCTTTCTAATCCTGAACCATCTCTGTATACTGAACCCACAAAGGTGAACTGTATATACTGTAAGTATCAGTGCATTACAGACTCAGTGATCTTCCCTCTACAATTAAGCGTGTTGTTTCTATAAAAGAGGTAAGATAAGGATTTTGTGAAATTATTGCTATCAGACTGTCTACCTTTATCAGCAGGCAGGCAATTAGGTTTCACTCCACAATTACTTGATTATTATAACTAAGAACAACACAACATGACAAGCGTTTACTGATTGTACTGACGTGTTTTGTTGTCGTCAGTAGAGCTATATAGATATAGTATTTAATTAATCCCAAAGGGAAACTTCAGTATGGTGACAGAACAGTGATCGCCCATGTGCACCTTCTTCAAGGAAGCGCATCATCTACAGTGACAACAAAGAATTTAAAATTGACAGTGCAGATTGATTGGTGTACTCTATTTTCATTATGTATTACCCCATTGGTGCTTTTAATTTTTTGTTTTACACATTTCAAAATAGCAATCATATTAAGTATTTTTTACATTAAATTAAAAGTATAGCAATACAATTAATGAAACCAAAAGGATCCTGATGAAAATGAAATATGTAGTTCACATCACGTCATTTAGGGTATATAGTTTTTTATAGGCTCATTTTTTGTGTAAGTGAGTGAAAGTGCAATTGTCACAATTGTTTCACGGGACATCACAACTCTATTGCATGTTTGCAAATGTAGCAACTCATCCAAAACACTGCAGTCATGCTTGAAAACCTAGTTATTGTGTCAGTAAATTAGCCAATGCCACCAAAATGAGAAGTTGTTTTCTCATTGTGTGAGCCGTACTGGTCAAAATGTTGAGGTGATTTTTCACCATGGCAGTCAACCCTGGAAATGTTTTTTTTTCATCTATAGCTGAATGTGTATTGCACGGAGCTTTTCAGATTCCCATTTCAACAAAGGTCAAAGTTTGCTTGGAAAAGTCAATACTGTAGGCTACAATACTGTAGTACACAGAAACAGGATATGCACATTTGTAAAGTATACAGTAGATGTATTTGTGTAGCAATGTGTTACATGTACTATAAATGGAAAATTCACTGTTGATCTCTCATGTAAAGTCATATACAGTGAACAGAACATTTGCCACAAAATGATATCCGTGCCAATATATAAATGAAAAAACCCTCGACAATGAAAAACCGGAGTAAAAATAATAACACACTGTGCCTCCTCACAGTACGTAACACCATGTCATAGATATTTATGTAATATACATGCATGTCTGACAAATTTTAATAACTGAATGGATCATTTTGCATGCGATGGCTCAAATGATGAAAGAATGTTTAGAAGTTGTGAAGAGGGTGACAATTTCACTAAGAATCAACTCATCAGTTTTGATCAGTAAAACATGTGCAAGCGGTTTTTGTGCAAATTGTTGTATGGACTCTTTTGTACACGTGTACCAAAAATGCAATTTGCTTGAATGAATGAGAAATTCTAATCTGTTGTGAACAACAAACTAATCGTTCAGAGATTTGAGCGTATTGTTTTGATAAAAAAAAAAAAATCTCATTCAAGAATTGAGCCAAAGCGAATGAGGAAAACTGTAAACTTACAACAATCACTGCCAGAACAATATTCATCAAGCTATTTTTTAACCTTAATTTATCCAGAATAGTATCACTGGGAGCTGTGCTTTTCTTTTAAGCAAATATAGCTTTTTTTCATAGTTATATTGAAGGTATAGATGTGATTAAATCCTGTTGTAGCATACATAAGGTAAATTGAAGTTATATACTTGATAACAAAAGCCACCTGCTGTGTGCACACAACATCTGACCCCAGGATGTCAGAGGGTCCACACCACGAGGTTGCCCCCTACAGGACTAGGTTGAGTTAAGATTGTTTTCAGATCATTATTACCTCAGAGAAGATCAGTTTTATATATATATATACCACATAAGCAAAGATTCGTGTCTGACGGCTTTACAATAAATGAACAACACCCTATCCATCTGTCCTCAGACTCTTAGATGCTGTCTTAGCTGATATGGAAGGGAACATAATCGTTTGCTCTCTTTCTTGTTTGCTAAAGATAAAATGAACTACTTTTGAAGTTCTGTGAAGATGCTAAATTAATTTGGATTTTAACTTGGAAATCATGGTTTATTTATGATGTGAGCTTCTACAGTTGGCTATATGCGTCTCCCCGGTGTGCGCATCGTCCTGTAGAGGGCACTGGCTTTTCTCTTTTGACAGATCTTCATGTAGGTCCAGATCCAGGGGGACTTAGAGATCCTGCGAGGAAACAAGACAGTTTGAGGTAGTTTGTCAAGTTAAACCTGTTAATTTTGGATAGATGGATAGATGGATAGATAGATAGATAAATAGATAAATAGATAGATAGATAGATAGATAGATAGATAGATAGATAGATAGATAGATAGATAGATAGATTATTATAGGCCTAATAGAGAAGAAATGGCAAACAACTGATTGACAAAAGTCCAGAAATCAATTTGTAAGCCATATTTAAAAACACAGACACGTCATGAGGGGAGCCCGCTGCGCGCCTCTCTTGTTTGGTGACCTCCCGTCCATACAATAATTGATCACATTGACTAAAAAATAACATATTTGTCAGTCATTCCATCATAAGTCATTGCTCCACCTGTCTCCGGTTATACACACACGATCTGTGTTGGTGGCAAATAACAGCCTGGACATGTTGCCCTTCGGTGAATTAACGCCCCTGTAATGAAATGTTTAAAACAGCACTGCTGTGCGCTCAACCTGACAGTTGGATCTCACAAAATCCGAGCAGATAGCGCTAAAGCTCTCGGGGTGTTATGTAAGCCCCAGGTTGAACAAATTTGTTAGCCCACACCCGAGGGTATCTGGTGATGGATATGTGGTCCTGGGGGACCGGGGGAGCCACAGTACAACAGCCGGCCGCTTATCTTGAAAGGCTTGTTTTAAGTGCTCCTCTGCTGGGAAACAAAGGCTTTAAGGGCACCCATTACCCTACAATTGTTGTACAATCCCCATTGTTCAGTCAGTTCACACACATACGCATTAGAGCATATGCCATGCATTAGGCTTAGGTTTAAACCTACTGGTTTAAGTGGCTTATATGGATGGAATAAAGTGAGAATATAAAATCCTGAATAGCCAGATAAATCCAAGCCTCTAGTGTGAGCATCAGACTCAAGAAATGTGTAGTCCCCATGTGCTAAAGTGCATTAAATGGCACATAAAGTCTTACATTTTTTTGTGTGTGCATGCCTGTGCTGGTGTTCATGTGTGTGTGCATGTCTCTGCGAGGCAGGGTGGGGTGTGTTGTAGAGGAAGCTGGGTCCAGGCGGTTAGGTAGGACTCCCCTGAGGACAGCCGGGCCACTTGTGTCTGAGGGGCTGGTTTATCCCACTTAATCAGCATCCTGAGAGACTGGCACTGCCCCCATGGCCATAATGCCTGGGGTCAGAGAAGCCCCAGCAGACAATGCTGCTGTCAATCAGCCTTAACCTGAGCTGGGCCCTTTATTCCCCATATAGTGTACTTGTGTAATCATTCACTCCATAAATGCAAATTATCTCATCATTGTTTTGACTAACACAGGGGCAAGGATACACAGAGAGCGTTTTTGCATATCAAATACTTCTCACAGTACAGTTTCCCTTCCTGGAGACTGCATAATGGACCATACAGAAGGGCAAATCATGGATGTCCTCTGTGCAATGTTAATACACCTGCTGAGATGAGAATATAGCCTTCCTTATATATATGACAAGCAAACCAGATTCTCTAAAAGGATTTTGCATATATTATGTTAAGTAAAAATGGCACTTTCTGTTTACTCTTCTTTGGCTGATCATCACAGCCAGATGCTGCTGGGAATACATTTATCTAAAAAACTAACAAGATAATGAAGACAGGAAAAACGCTTCCTGCAATTTGCAGAAGCTCTTCCGCTTCGTTTGGGCCATAATTTGTACTTGTTTGGATGACACATACAGTCAGTGGTTTGGGGTTTGCAGCGGTAATGTCCCAGGGGCTTCTGTCAGTCCGGCAGCATTATAAATGACAGAGCTGAGTGAGCCTCCTTGGCCGTTTCTCAACACGCTGGCTTCCTTTGGGGCCTTGTGTAGCATTTGCAGAGCGCGTGCCCTTTTGATTTCCTAATCCCAGCACGAGCAGTATAGGAACGCCGGCTCTCCATGAGATATTCCACTCACAGGCCGTGATTTATGTTCTTGTGGTGCAAGGCTCAACGGTGAGAGGATCACAGGTGTTGTGGAGCCTCAGTAAAAACTTTTAATATGCACACCTCGTGGTCTCTGGCAGGGCCCGGCACAAGGATTACTGCCATTCAGTGTGGGGGGGGGGATGGGTCAATAAATGTTTAAAATTCATCCGAGGCCTTACAGTCTGATAGCTATTATACAAACATGCATGTATGTTTTTCCTGCAGTGGTACAGTATCACACTGGATCACTAAACTATAAGCAGAATTGTCTGGTTTATTCCAGTATTGTCGGTTAGAATTAACCCATTAATGTGCCAGCAAATTAAATTTTTAATTTCCTTTTTGGTGTAAATGTTTTCTGAGCTTGTCTAAGCACAAATGTGAAGTGTTTTTCTTATCATACTATATCTAGTCTTTGGGCACATGTTGGGATGTCTGTTTTTGCAATAGACTCCATTATATTTTAGGGAAAAAGTCCCATGTGCACAAATACTAGACATAGTATGATAAGAAAATGTCTGTATCTCAGAAATGACAAGGAGCACAATCAAGTATTTGGTATCTATGAACTCATAACAAGTATGAATATCGAAGATATGCACACATATGCGGTTTTAAAAATATATTTCATATGGAAAATATTTAATAAACACAATGTTGTAAAAAAATCCTGACTATTAATAAAAAGTGTGATTTTTCATGTGATGTAAAAATTTCAAAGTTGTCCTGTTAGATACTTGCCCAATATGTACGTACCAAATATCAAGACTTTTGACCCATCAGAACAAATGTTGTGTCATTTTTCCTTTTCATACTTTATAGTCTTTAGGCGGTTTAACAGATTTAAAGGAAATTGCTGGATTTAAATTTAAAAATATTTGCCTGGTTTCGTAAAATTCAGTATTCTCACAGTAATGATAACATAAAATACAGAAAAAAATAATATATTGAGCCCGTACATAAAAAGGCATTGGCAGCAGTTACACTGGCTGTTAATTACTGCATTGTTGACTGTGTAGTTAATGCCCACTTTAAAGTGAAGAGGTCGACCTTTGCTCGTGTCACACAGTAAAAGTCTCGGCATAAAATCAAGAGTGCAAACATTCAAAGCTCAAGTGTTTGTCCTCTCTGTAGCCACCACATTATCGGGCATCTTCTTGATATTTTAATTAAAGCTTTTCAGAGATCATCCTTTTATCATGCGAAGTGAATTAAAATCAAGGGTTTGTTTTTAAAGTTACTATTCCATAAGAAATAAAACGAAAAAATGTTGTTTACTCCCCACTGGCTTTGCTGTCAGACTAATGATTGTGTGAATGAATGTGACAATTTGCACCGCAGTGGTCCAGATATGCTGCATTTCATTCACATGTGTCTTTGAGACTTTTGGCATGTGTTATGAAAATAACCTTACAATCAGTACCAATCTCCATATCGGCTCAGGCAGCTATCATTCGACTTTCACTATAATCTTTCTGAATAAGGTTATAATGTTGACAAAAAAAACAGATGTAGCTCGTCATTAAATGTGATGACACTAATTATGCGTATCTTCCCCGACGAAAAAATTTTCCATTGAGAGATTTATTTGGGTTCTTCCTGCCAGTGAGCCAGATTTTGTCATGACATGTCACAGACAACTTCACTAACAACCTTCCTGCATGATTTAATAACAGTGATCTGTGTTAATCACCCATCCTCCCTTTTCCGCTTTTCATACTTTGCCAGAGGGATTGCTGCAAACTGCACCAACTTACCTGACTGCAACTATCAAGTCTATCTAATGGCTGCATTAGACCCCCATCCCCCTCCCGGTTCTTTGGCTTGTTATCTAGGCGCAGAGGTCAGGAAGGCCTTTCAGTCATGTTGCAGAGTGTGTGCTGGAAGTGGAGTGACCTTTTCAACTCTCTTTACTGTGAATCCCTGAAGCTGTTGTGGTCTTTCACTCAGTCTTCATACAGTATGTTGGAGAACACATACTCAGGGACTGAGTATTCAAGTGTGTCATCTTTATTCCAATCAGTGTTTCAGACTGGAATAATATGTGGAATTATTGCATTTAGATGTTATCATGTTTAGGCTATTTATTAGAAGACAGCAGTGTTAATGTAACTCTTAATTTATCTCTGCAATTTAAGGGTCAATTTCATCTTTGAAAAATAAATTGTAAATTGATGACATAAAATCCACATTGAAAACACAGTTGCTCTGAATAGCATACATATTAAAATTAAAATGTAAACCCTGTTCATGAATGTAAATATTTAAGTGATATAATTATTAATTATAATTTTAGACTTTTATGTGTTAAAATATTACTGTAACTAAATGACTAACACTTGTTTCCTGGTCATTTTGCCTTGTTAAACTGCTGCTACCGTCTCAGCCTCTGAATTTCTGTGGCACTGTCAGAATTTCACCTCTGAATTTATGCTAAAAAATGTACCTCCCCAAGGTTACATAGCAGATTCATTTAGTTCTTACTGTGCCTTCCCCCCCTTCTCCCTCTCCCTCCTTCCCGTCCTCCTCCTCTTCTTCTTTCTTTCCCATGTCCATTAGACCTTGCAGACTAATCGAGCAGCACCAATTGCTCCCGTGGTGAGATCATTAAGTAAATTATTTTAAGATCAAACGGTCAGCAGCCACAATGAAGTCCTGTGTAATGGTAAAAGCCTCAGAAGCTGCCACCCACCCCTCTCTCAAATTAAAGCCCAGTGGGGAGAGCTCTGCACCTCTCAGGTGGATGCCCCCACCATTAGGCCTTTTAGCTGCAGGCTAAGGTCGGACCCACTAATTGGTCCTTTGAACAAAACTAACCCACTGACAGGATCTGACTTGTATGCAGCTTAAAAGTGCAAAATTGTTCCAAAGACAGTCATTTTAAACCACTGTAATAGTCCACCTATAGAGTAAGTTAATATGTACAACATATGGGCGATCATATTTAGAGGGTTTATAAAGGGGAAGGGACTCATTTTTACCATTTGGTTCTTTTATTTGACAATAATTGCACCAAGAAGTGTTGTTGTTAGAAATACATGCACTGACTTGCACTGATTCCTGTCACACTTGAGCTGAAATCTTTTACTGATATTACGTAAGCCGTTGTGGAAATAGTACAACAACGTATTATTGTTTTACTAATATTTTCTCAGGTAAGATTACTCATTTAAAAATTTCAACTCAAGTAAATAAAAAAAAAAAAACGAGTCCCAACTAGATTGTTTTCAATGGAAAAATTCGAAATTACAAAAATATAGTACACAAACAAAATACTAATGTGTGTGCTGACTGACTGCAGTTGTGGACAGTCATTAGAGTGCTTAGCTTCCGTATATACTCATATATTTAACCAGGAAATGTATTCATTTTTATCAGCTGTTTTATTTGATATACAGAATAAATCAGTTTATTTAAATCTTGAACATGTGAAAAGAAATCACCTTACCTTTCTATTCATCTAATGAACCCTGAAGACACTTCTGGTTGATTATTTACTGTGTCTCTGGTCTTCTTTGGTTAAACTTGTACCAAGCTTGCTTTTGTTCATATATGTAGGACACAAAAGCAAAAACTCTGATCAGGAAATAAGACTACAAGTTGAACGAATGCGAAGCTTCAGAAATGTGTGTGGAAGTAAACGCATGTTGGTTTGTGTGTATAAGACACTGACTCAGTATAAAAGCCATTAGACAGCGATTACTCACAAAGTGCTGTACCTGGATGGATAGGTGGAGAGCTTCCCTTTTAATAGGTCAAAGTTTCAAACATAATGAAGAGCATGTACTGTACGCTCATAGACGGACAAATTCACATACATTAGATTCATAAACCATTGTTGGCCTTCACAAGTGACATTGTTTCCTCAGATTATTTCACATATGTGAGTAAAAAGCTACAGTCTTAAGGACATAATGCACAACAAAACATTATAAACAAACCAGCAGCATCACGGCCGCTGTGTTCCTCCAGTTGTTTATTCCTCTCAGCTGAGGAAGTGTTGAACTTACAGTAGCTTCTGGTGTGGAGACAGGAACCAATGCAGCAAAGTGACTGTGAGAGTGATTTATCCTCCTTTGGCATGAAGCGTCAGTGTCATCAATCACATGGTTTTAATTAGTGATGGCTCCCCTTTGTGGCTGAGAAATGTGCATGTAATTCAATTTGGGACTCGCTGCTGCCTCAAGAAGCCCACACAGAGATTAGTCAATCCACTGTAAGTTCATACACAGTTGGAGCAGTTGATATTGATGACGCTGACCACACTGATCCGCAAAGAATACTGAAAAAAGCAAACGATACAGTTAAAGAGACACCCGTTGTACTGTGTCTATTTTTAAAAGAAGGTGTTTTTGTGATGACTCACATTTACCGACTTATTGTGCAATAGTCATCAATCTCCAATATGTCATTAAACTGACAGCTATAAAAATCTTATTTTGAAACAATTAATTGGGGCATATTATTTTAGTGCATCACCAAAACAAAACTTTGACCTACAATTACCTCATGTGAGTTGATGATGTGAACCTTTGTTATAACTAAATATTTCAAAATAAGATGAGGTGGAGTGAATGCACTCAAAATATAAGAGACTATTTTATTTTGTTAAATCCAAAGGAAGATAAAGAAAATAACTTTTACTAGTGATGATAACTGCAAATGTCTTTGTCTTGAATTTCCCTGAAAGAAAAAAAAAGTTTCATTATCAAGTGTCACAGATATAATTTATGCAGAAATAAATTGAGTTATGAGAAAACAATATTCATTAGCTGCACAATGTGAGTGCCGTCACTATTACTTTGTTTTCGCTTGAAGTAAGAGACGGCACTACAGTGATGCAAGCTCCTTTTAGCTCTTGACACACAGAGGCCTCTTATCCTTCATTTAAATGTTGGTTTCTTCTGATTTCCTCTTCAATGGGAAACTTTAACTGATACCAGCAGCAAAAAAGCCCAAGCCTTAAATAAAAACAATGACAGCTTTGAGAGTTAAGGTGGCCATTGAGATGCTAAAATATCAATAGCAGTTATTTAGTTCCTCTAAAGACACTTGAAAGTCTCTTATCTGACACATGGTAATGCGAGTCACTGTAGTGATGTTTATTTCACAGCAGTCATTCACTTTATTGGGAAATAAAAGACTGTTGTTGTATCTGAAATCTAATTTCTTACTGTGAATTTGACCCTTGACCTCATCACAGGAAAAAAGACAATATTTTTGTTCTCATTGTGCTATCGAGAGATATTATTTTGGCTAAATTAAAAGAAAAATACAAGACGTTTAGTTTGGGAAAAAACAGATTAACTGAAATTAATATTTTTTTAATATATAAAATTTAATTGTAAGGGACATGTAAATAAGTCACGGTCTAAAAATAATACTTCAGACTGCTCATGCCTTAAATGGAGACTTGGTGATGTCAAGACGGCACCAACAACCGCCTCATTACTGTTACACAGTTACATTACACAGTGTTAGAAAATCACTGGTCTTCACCCATCATATGACAGCCTAATTTGTCCTGTTATCAAAAGACATTTTGCGCAATCTAACACGCTGCTGAATGTATTCAATGTTTATATTCTAGATATTTATATAGTGGGAGATGTGTGGCACGCATTTCACTGACAGAAATGCATTGCTATGGAATTTTCAGGAACACGTGAAACATTTTAAGTGTACAAACGTGTGCTTACGCTACGTTTCCTTTTAGTTACCGTGTTTTCTGCAAGCTTGCTAATCTATTAAATGAGATTGAATTCCCTGTTTACACTTGGCATAATCAAATCTGAATATCAACTCATACCAATGTTCCAAATTTATAAAATGTTCACACAAAATGTTGTTGATTCAACAGTCTGATTGTGCTGCGCAACAAAATGTCAGGTCGAAGGCTGATTTGTTCTTGGGATATATCAGCTCCCTTACACCATCTTCCCCAATCAATTCCTTGGACGCCGGTGTTCTGTTGTTGAACTTTTAGAGGTGCTGATTATATTCTGCCTTTCCCCTCTCTGGATCCCCTCTAACAGCACCAAATCAGCATCCCAATTCCACATGAACATGCTGCTCACAATCAAGCTGTCATTTGGTCTCTGAAAATTTGGCTGTGCCATTAGCTGATGTGCCGAGAGGAGAAATTCCAGACCAGTCTGTGTGGTTGTTTTGAAGGAAATGCTGGTTTCACCTCCCTGCTGATTGACTCTAATCAGCCACACCATGCCAACATCACTCCGTCCTGAAGCCCATATACACTGGCGGCTGATTAGGTGGGAAGACTGGGGAATTGAAGAAAACATAAATATTTAGCATGCCTCGATGCTCTATTAACACGACGAGGGCTGTTTTGACGCATGTATGTAACAGTCATATGTATTTTGAAATTTTTTCAATCTGTCACCAACAGTCGGAAACATAACCGGTAAGAATTTTGGCGCCAGCAGCGGTGACTGTTGCTGTTGTCATAAAAACTTGTTGTCAAAAAGAGCTACCGCCAAACACATCACAAGTATTGGCTTGTGTTTCCGTGCGCTGAACAGGTCTGACAAAGAAAACATCGCTGACGCCAGGCTCACGCTGCGCTGTCTGGGCCCACAACAGGTTAAAACACCACAGTGCCAGAGCTGCTGCAGGCTATTCTCATGCCACATGCTAATTTCAACCTATCGTATTGTGAAATCACATTGTGTTGTTTAAGGTCATACACGTATAAGTCACCATGTATAAGCAGAAGGGTGTTGTAAGTTGAAAGTGCAACGTTACACACTTTGGGAAAGCTAGTTCAGGGGCAATGTCCAGGGGCTATGAGAGACAAGTACTTCCTATATCCTGTGCTTGATGGCGAGGGGCCTCACCTGGGCTGTAATCTGGGGTGGACTGATCACAAAGAAGCAGAGTGAAGTGAATTCCGCCTGTCCTACTTCAAACGCAGCAGGACAGTAAATCAGACGGGTAGACGACACTAGGCGGCTCACTCATGCCTCGTCTTCACTGCCTCTGTCCCTGAGGGCACAGTAAGCAAGTATGCCAACAATGTCACCTGACAACACAGCAGAGCCATTTCACCACAAAACCATTTTACAGGGCTGCTCTGGGACGAGTGTTGTGGAGTTACGTGCCTATACGCAGAGAGAAATTCTCCAAAACACAGTAAAGGTTAAAATTTTCATGCAAAAGTGCTGCATAAGAAAATGGGAAATGTGCACAGAAAATGCAGATTTGTTTTTTTTGATAGACAAAATACTGTAATTTACTATTTTACTTACTATTTACTGGAAATTCTGATTGTAAATTTGTAAGCAGTGGTAATAACAGGTGAGAGATTTAATAAATGTTGTGTTTTTAGTGGTTTATTTACATACAGTGTGTGCCACCAAAGTCTTAACACCAGTAAACAACTAGAATAGTAGATTTAAGGCAAGACAACATAGGCAAAAATACGTTATTTCATGCACTGGTCAATTTTGAGAGTTTGGGCTATTTTGCTTCCATAACATGTCTTCTTTCAGACTAGTACAAAAACGCACATTTAGTTTTTTATTTTACTACACTTTAACAGTTTGTATCTGTAGATTTCTCCTTAATTCACCAAAAGTTAGCATTAGATAATGCCTCATTTGTATATTTAAACATAGCATTTCAGAAAACTTATAACACAAACAATAATTGTCTTAATGTAAGTTATCAACTGAGGAAGTTTGGTGATATGTATTAGCTGATTTTGCATTAATGTATTTGCATTTTCATTCACATCAGCAAAGTACATATAGGATTGGTTTTCAGAAGATTGAAGAATAATACCAAAAATGGTCCTGTGAATGGTAATTCCAGGACATTACACATATTATAAAACAAACATAAAGCTGACTCTATGCTGTGTGCAAAACCTTACATTATGTCATGTAATCCCAGTAGGTATCACTGCATAAAATCATAATGTTGAAAAATTTAATTTTCTATCAACACAGCTGTATTTTTGTGCAAAAATTCTCTATTTACTATCAAAGAGAATGCATTTTACAGTTTTTTACACCAACAATGACAAAATTACATTGTTATACTGCACAACAACTTTACAGTATTTCATTGCTGAATTAAATTTTAGAATTACGGGAAGAGTTACAGTGCAAGTATATCAGTCGGATGTCAAACTATTGAGAAACCACGTCTGAGGATACAGGGTGTCAGGGAAAAATGAATCAGAAAGGAACACCAAGGTCAGTGTGATATTTCAAGGCTTCTACTTTACATGGCCGCATAGCAAATGAAGGCCTTCAATCAAGTGGGATTGGGTGGATGGACTATAGGTGCACCAACACACAGACAGCACTGAGAGTAATGACAAAGGAATAAATCCATCAAATAAAAGGGGAAAAAAAGAGAGAATTACAAAAACTTTCAAGGTCAACACAATACTGTTTCTAGAATGACAATATAATACCGTGTTTGGAGTATTTTTAATGAAACAAATATAGGCACGCTTTTATTTCCAAACAGCTCAAAGGCTACATTGTGGTACATATATGCATCAAATTGATATAATTAAAATAAAATGAGCATAAGGAGCCCCTATCTGAACTAAGTGCTGCTGTGTGCGTGCTTTCCCTTTATTTTCCCAGTAGCTGCCTCACCCTAAATACTTCCCTCGCATTGAGAAATGCAATTTTTCTTGCACACGCCTGAGGACAGGGATGCACATCTGACTAATAATGCCATATATTACTACCTTGTCATTACTGCAAAATGTTAACTGCTATACAAACTCTTGTCTGTTTGCTCTTTTCTTTATGTAACCTATTTGAATTTACACTGAGGGGATTTTACAAATTACACGTATTAAGACCCCTGATGCTTCATATCTTTGCTGCCAAAGTGGAATATATCCAGGATATTAATAATATAGGGGTTGATCCATCTCCCAAGAACCATTTATCTAAAGTTTGTGCTATCTAAATATGAGCCAGAAACCCAATGCACCAGTGCTTTAACAATCAATACATTATCTTATGTGCAAAGTCTAAATGTTTGAGGTTTTTTTTTTTTCAGAGTGTGTGGAACAAATTAAAAGCCCGGCCAGTCAGTAAAAGACCAATTCATAAAGGTGAAAAAGTGAGGCAGCGGCTGTGATGGGGAGGACCAGTGAAAAATCTCTGCTGACCCTCTCATCCCTCCGCTCATCTATCTCTCACTACTGTCCACTGATAGATTTCCCCTTGCTGATTTATGGGAGAAAAAAAATGTCACAGTGGAATGGGCTTTTGATAAAATTGTTCAAGAGATTCAGGGCAATAAATCCTGATCTTTACATCCAGGTTGCTCGCTACTTTCACATTCTTGTGCCATCAATAAGAGCCGCCAAACATGACAACGAATCAATAACTTTACAATATTCGGGGCAGTTTGGGAAAACAGTAACATTTATATTTAACAGAAAAGAGCAAGTCACTCTTTTATCCTCCACAAACTATACGGATAAAAGGAGCTTGACTGTAACGTAGGATGAAAATAAGTCACACTGTGTTTGCACTGCCTGTTGGAGAGAAATTGTTGTCCTTCACAATAACTTTTGATAAAAATAAACCAGTTTTCCAACCAGAAATGCTATATATTCTATTTTCTGTATGTATTCAAATTGTGTGCACAGATCTACCAACTCCAGTTAAATTCCCATTTACCAAAAATATTCAATAAATAGATAAATCATTTGTATTTTGCCACATAACCCATTGAGTAATGAAAAAAATGGTAATTCAGCAATCATCAATCAAAGTGACTTTATATTGTAATGCTTCCCAAAGATGAGCTTATGTTTCCCGTGTGGTAAAAACAGCACAATGTAATGGTGCTAACAAGTTAGAGGATCTCGGGTCCAACATCACTCATGATGGAGTGTTTCTGACAGGAACTCCTCAGTCAGCCGAGTGGCGCCAGGAAGGATGAGTGATTCAGCAAACCTGCCCGGCGTTGTCTCGCTGCTCTCTCAATCTTTACGATGTAGCTAAGAGGAAAACAATGAGCCTGTTGCTCAGTACAGGTGTTTCTCAGAGGAGATGACTTGTAAAAACAGGTAGATTTCCACTGCAAACGCAAATTGACTCACATAAAAGGCTTCTGCTGCAATAACTCACAACCGAGTCCTGGCCGTCTGCCCAGAGACGCTGAAATCATAGCAGTGTTTAATTTGCACAAATATCCTCACAGGAGGGAATATAAAAAAAAGTCCCTGTTTGACTGGAGGCATTTGACAATGTTTGTGGTAATGTAATCCATTGTTGGCCAGGAGATAAACATCAGCACTGTAACCTCAGATTGACAAAGAGACAAACAGTGAGCCACTTAAAAGGACATATTTTAGAGGACCTTTGCACTCTGAATAAAGGGCGAGAAATACTGGAACATGAACTCAAGTCGCTCCAAAGACAAGGTTGTCACAAGAGATGAGGGAGGAGGAAGCCGAGAGACAAACAGAAAGCGGGGGGGGGGGGTTGGGGGGCGAGCTATCTGGCTGACTTTGTCTTTCAGATTAAAAGCCAGAGCAACAAGCAGCAACAAAGACATTTCTGACAGGGTGAGGAAATGAAATGTTTACAGTAAGGGGGCTGATAAGTGAGGCCACATGAGACGTTCGAGAGCACTTGTTCGGACTGTCACTTTTTGCTACAGATGAGGAGCGGTCATTCTTAAAACAGGTGTCATTACAGGGCAGTGAAAAATGGCAAGTTGTGCGCTCCGCCATTTAATTTACCCCATCTGTATGTCAACCAGCCCTCTACAATTTCAATTGAATGCAGCACTCAGATCAGCAATTTGTTTTGTCTTTGCACTGGAATTGAAATACTTTCCCACAGCATGCCAATGATTCTTTCCCCACGACTAAAAGATTGAAATTATTTATAGAAATATTTCATGTATATACTGATTTAACTGTTGCTTCTATCATGCAAAGACTCCAAACCTGAGAGGACATTTGAATTATTTACATCAGTTGTCACAGACTGCTGTGATTTCAAAGAGCATGCTCCCAGAGGCCCATTATCCTGCTCTTGTTTGCAGGGGGTGATGAGACATTTTCTCGGCCGCTTTTCCTGATTCCGGCGGGGGGAAACACACCATGTTTAATTTAATGTGTCCTGGCCCAAGGCGATACACCAGCAGCTCAGAAAAAAAAGATACTTGTTCTCATCTTTGTAATCACAACGGCAGGAGCAGAGGGCACACGTCCCCCGTGCCTCATTTCAGGGCTAGTCTTTCATTTCATAGCCCATCTCTCCATATCAAACAACACAAATGGCTCAATTTGCATGACAGGATTTGTAACACGGCGAATCAGGTGTCAGACTCGATTAAACATTACACCGGCACACTATCATAATCAGCCGTCTAATGAGTGTGGCCGCTGGTGTGAGAGGCTTGGATGGATCAGGGAGAAGGGGCTTCTCCACGCTGCCCAGCGGGGGGTGAGTATAGCTGAGGGATTAAATCGGAGGTGCGGTCCCTCTGGCCCCGACAGAGAGGGGCTCCTCTGGGTGGCACGGCTCGAGCCCTGTGATGCTGACGAGACAAGGCGACGCAGGCCACACACACACACACACACATCAGGAGGAGGACTGGAGGGGAGAGCTGCTCTTATGGCTGAAACACAGGCAAGAGGCAGCGTCGGAGGACTCCTGTGTATCCTCAGCTTTGAATACTAATGTGTGGGGCCATTACAGAGGAGAGAAGCCCCAGCAGAGTGACCCCAGCCCTGGATCACATCAGGCCATCACCCAAATGAGGCAACGGCATCATTAAGATGCAACTGGACCAGACATCATTTGTGTAAGAGGGAGCTTTGACAATGCTTTCTGAAGGTGTTTTTCAGTATACATTTACATACAAATTGTCAGCTCATTACCCCCGGACTGTTTTCGAATGATTACTTAAATAAAAACACAAAACAAATAAGAGTGAACATATTTAAATCCCGGACGAGCCCCCAATTTTTAAAAATGTTTCTTTAGTTTTTTTATAGCATGCATTGAACATAATTAAACTGGCAATACTGGTTGTGCTTTTTTTTCCATATAAACATCAAATCACATGATGTGTTGATGTTGCTTAGCCTCTGCAGAGCCTCCCCCCCACTCCTCCTTGTGTACAGTTTGCCCCTCCCATTGTCCAGCCCTTATTGTTATCTGCTGAATATACACTGATGCTAATTCTACTGTTGGCTGTGTTGATGTGCAGCTTTTGGTCCCTGGTCCACAGAGACTTCCCCATTGCCACCATCCTACCACCCTCACCATCGAGGTCCCCCCCTTCCCCTTACTCCTTCCCCCACCCTCTGCCCTGCTCCCCATTTGGGGTGACCCGGGTGCTGTTCTGTGGGTTCCTCACACCCCAGAAGCTGTCAGTGGCCCCCTTCCTTCCCATGAGCGGAACACACAATAGAGAAAGGGCTCCGGCTGAGAGGTTCAGTAGCCATTAACCCCTACCAGCTGTTCCTGCCGAGGGTATTCTGTGCCACAATACGTGCCCCCGAGGGGGCCCTCACGTCCACTAATCTAGCCATTGTTGGCCAGGAATGCTGACAGAAGAAAAGAAATTTTTCTTGTGTCCATGCAAGCGTGTGTATCCATGTGTGAGAGCCGAGAAACGTAGGGCTAATTTCTATAGTTGCCTGTGAAGAAGGGAGACCATGAAGAATACCCTATTTAGCTGCTTGACAAAATTCTTTTGCTTAAAAATGGAAAAACAATGGCAATTGTTTTCAAGTGGACTCCTATACACTGTCCAAGTCTCTGAATTTAACTGGAAACAAAATCTATTAATGTGTGCTGTGCAAAAAAGTAAAAAAAAAAAACTTTACAAGACTTGAATTATTTTTGTTATCTGCGATTTGTTTTTAATGCATGGCCAGACAAGCATTCTGAAATCAGCTCCAAAGCCATTTCTAAATGGATTAAATTTTGGGAAAATTATTCCGTTTTGGTACTTTGCTCTCGGAATATATTAACAATTAGTCCATTTCAATTAACATGGAAATTAAAACGGCATTTTCCAGTCAATTTAACCATGATGCAGCCATTAGGGGCTTCTGGTGTGCTGAGCATGTTTGTTACTCCGGTCTCCAGTCTATAAATGAAACAAAAAAGAGAGAGAGATTCCTGCTACATATCAGGAAAGCGATTTTGATATTCCAGTAGAAGCACGAGTTAGTTATTTCATCCTTTTTTTTTTTTTTTTTTAAATCTGCAATGTAAATATCCACAAAAAAAATGATTACAAAATCCAAACGTTCACACAATTTGATGCAAAACTGTCTCCGTACTGATAAATAACATCTTTGCAATTATATTATCTATTCCATAGCACTAAAATCACTAAAATCAAATTAAATGATAACGAAATATCAACATTTTACAATCAAGGATTCCTTAATATAGAGGCCTTGAGGTGGAGCACTCGACACATCCAAACACAGGTTGTGATATCTGTTTTTCTCTTCCCACTGAGTAAAGTCAATAGACGTTGACAGCGACAGGAAGCGGAGCTCCATAGCTGTCAGCAGGCTGCGGGGATGCAACATTTGCATGAAGGAAGTAAACACAACAGCACCTAAAGACGGGGGGAGGGCCGCTCCAATGTAAACTGTTAGGTGAGTTTTTGAAGAGGAAAGGTGTTTTTCTGTATGTGCTCTGGTCCCACAGCAGCCTGTGCCTGTGTTGTGACAGGCGGGGGATCTGCATCAGTCAATTATATGTCCCAACAGACTTTTGTGCTAATGAGCCGGTCCAGCCATCGGCAGACTTCCCCTGTCGTCCAGAAAAGATCACTTTCATTGCTTGCAGAACTAATTCAGGGCACAAAAGTGGGAGCTTCACCATTGCAGCCTCTTTTACTGCTCCTTTTGTGGAGGCTTTAGAAGTGCGCTGAAGAGAGGGCCTAGCGCTCAGGCCTCTTCATCTCCAGTCCATTGCCTGTCATTAACATACATATCCATATGAAAAGTGGGGTAAGGCCGGAACAGCTGTCCAGTTAAGAGGCAGTGATTCCCTCTCCCAAATGCTGACAGAAGCCTTTAGCCTTCCCTGGCCAATAATAAACCAAACCATTTAAACAGTCTTTCAGAGAGTGAGAAAGAGATTGGGCCATAGAGCTACATTCACAGGCATCGGTGGCCCTCATTGGCTTGCAACAGTCTCTTGTAGATTCACAAAAGTTAAGGGACAAACTAAGGGAAGAATCAGCAAACTAAGATAATATCATAAGATGACCACAGATTCTTTACTTGCTGTGAGAGGAAAAGACATCAACATGTTGGTTTCAAAAAGATTAAACCAGAACAGGAGCGTATTTTTTAAGTGGTTAAAATGGATTAAAAACAGCAAATCATTCACGCAGCAATTTCAGCGGGGTTATTTTGCGGTAGATGTGACCTCTAAGTGTTGACAAAGGTTGGGTAATAAAAATGGTGTATTTGTTTACTCTGAGAGCTCTGTGTTGAGGGCTTTTCACCCTGAGCAAAATGATTTGGTCTAAGGGGACTTGAGGAGTGTATGGGGATGGAACTGAGCAATCCTCTTGTTTAAACTTGGGTGGTGGGCATGAAGACAGGGGTTAAGTGACTTGCCCCAGGTCACATGGGAAGTCGTTTACTTAGGGTGGATTTTCTCATCTTAACCCTCATCCATTTAGTCCAAAAGGGTTTCTGTATAATATTCCTTTAAAAAGATAATTTATTGAATTCTTTCGTTTGGTTGTTGAAAAAAGTTTTACGAAATCATATCTTTTGGATAATTATGGGAACAATTTGTGCTTTTATTTGCACCAGTTTGGGATAACTTGGATTTGATTTCCCTAAAACATGAAAAACGCTGTTGAAATCAAACCATCAGGAGAAGACGATGACTAAATACTTACTGCATGTGTGCTGTAAAAGCAGCTTGCACAGTGAATTTAATGGCTCAAAATATATTTAATCTGTATTTTTCTTTTTTGCTGATGAAGATTACCTTTACTAAATTATGATGATGGAGAAGATTGCATGGCGGTTGCATGTCGGTGGAAGAGATTTCACACGCTGCCTCTTCTATATTCATATTGTGATTTTACACTTTTCTCTCTCATTGGCAAAACAGACTGATGACATTTGAATACTCCTTATGTCAGTCAAAATCTACACAAAAGAAAAGTGATTGACAGCAAAACAATAATGATGACAGGCTATTTTCTAAAAATAGATTTTAAATAAAAACTTTTTTTTTCTGTGAATCCTTTGATATCTACAGTTTTTCTTAAATTATTGCACATCAACATTTATGGAATTTATGTTTTAAGTGATTTAAGTGATATTCACTGATCAAAAATATCTAATAATATGTATTATTATTATTTTCACTCAGTCAGTCATAGAGGGCTGCCTAAGACGTTATGCTAAACCTTAGTTCAGGGATCTTTTTGAATTTTGTCTCCTTCCACTGAGCGGTTTTCTATGCTTGAGATGCCTCGCTCTCTAGAAAAGGAGGTAGAGGGAGAAGCCAGAATCCGGATCTAATGAATAAGAAAAGCCTTTGGTTAAAAGGGGACTGGTTTGTCTCTTCATGGGTCGCTTTTTATTCAGCTTTAGAAAGACGAGGAGTCCTGATTGATAAATCCCCTCCCTTACCCCCCTGGCGCCTGTGACCCCAGAGTCATCAAGTACAATGCACGGCACCTTAAGTTTCTAAATCTGCGATTGAAAAATAGAAGGAGCGAATTTGTGCCTATTGAGGGAGCTTTGACGTGCTTTTACTGAGATGATTATTCCGAGGCTGCGTGCCCAGCGGGCTACCAGCAGCGAGTTGCATGCAGGATTTATTTTCCA
>CAKAOH010021446.1:0-22983 GCA_916701665.1 Sebastiscus tertius | reverse complement strand
GAAGTGAAGTGCAGTATGAAGGATGTGGTAAAGCAGCCTAATGGTCAGCTGTGTTTCTCTTCTTCTCTGTCGCTTTCTCTCTTGCACCTGCAGAGTCGTGGCGGAGTGACAAAACACACGCACACACTATTCGTATTTCATAATTTTTGACAGACACAGTGTGGATGTTTGTTGGTTTATTAATTGTCAAAACATTTTGCTGGTATTTCACGTGGATTACCATGAGCTGCTTCTGACCTGGTGGTTTCCTTTCATGTGTGTTTGCGTCAGTCGGCATTATCAGATTAGATAATCCTTTGATTTCAGGAATAGAGTCAGCATTCTCCATCGCGTCACCTTTCCTCTCGCTGCAGCATTTTCTCCTTCTTCTCCCCTCCACATCAGAGTGACAGTTCGGTGGATTATAATGGAAACAGTCAACAACAGAGATTCTGATACAAGCGGGAACTAAAGAGGGCAACTGATGTGAAGCATCATCACCAGATATTCACTTGAATTGCTGGATATATATTTTTTATTTTACATAAATAAAATTTGGTCATTAAAATATTTTAGAATAGGCACAAATTCACCTTTAAAGCTTGTTTTGTTTTTTTACTTACACATGAGAGCTAAACTCTAACATATATATAAGATGTCATGAAGAAAAAAACGTCTTGATCTGCTTCCCAAAAGATTTACTTACAATAACTGAGTTTTTGATGACTTTGGGGCAGCGGGAACAAGTTCATCACCTTACAAAGTTGAGAATGATCAGATTTATAATGGTAGTGCATGTGACATTTGCAAAAAAATTAATCGCATGATTGTCCATAGTTAATCATGATTAATCGCAAATTAATCACGCATTTTTTATCTGTTCAAAATGTACCTTAAAAGGAGATTTGTCAAGTATTTAATATTCTTATCAACATAGGAGTGGACAAATATGCTTGCTTTATGCAAATTTATTTATATATGTATTATTGGAAATCAATTGAAAACACAAAATAATGACAAATATTGTCCAGAAACCCTCACAGGTACTGCATTTAGGTTAAACATATAACATGGCAAACTCAAACCCAATAAGCAACAACAGCTGTCAGTGTGTCAGTGTGCTGACTTGACTATGACTTGCCCAAAACTGCATGTGATTATCATAAAGTGGGCATGTCTGTAAAGGGGAGACTCGTGGGTACCCATTGAACCCATTTACATTCACATATCTTGAGGTCAGAGGTCAAGGGACCCCTTTGAAAATGGCCATAACCGCTTTTCCTCGCCAAAATGTAGCGCAAGTTCGAAGCGTTATTTAACCTCCTTCCCGACAAGCTAGTATGACATGGTTGGTACCGATGGATTCCTTAGGTTTTCTAGTTTCATATGATGTCAGTATCTTCTCTCTAGCTTTAAAACTGCTACAACCGCCGGAAGATTGACTGCGTTAATGCATTAAAGAAATAAGTGGCGTTAAAATGATTAACGTGTTATTATCGTGTTAACTTTGACAGCCTTTGTTTAAAACGTTGTTATCTTGACTCTTTAAACCTTAACAACATTTTAAGGCTTCAGTGTGTACAGCTAAAGTAGAGGGACAAGCCAGGTAGAATAAAGAGAGTCTGACAGTCGCCGTTTACAACCACTTGGGAGAAATGAGTAGATTACTGTAGCATCAAGCAGACAACAAGTAGATGCTGCATTATGCTGAGTGTGAATTACATAAATATTTTAGTTCATTAAAATGTTACAAAACTACACACACAACACAACACAGCCTCTAGTGTCTCTTCAACTCCCTGAAAAAAAATTTCACTTTCTTGTGCAAATCTAGAAATGACAAGAGATGGGAGTGAGGCCTGCCACATGGCGCCCTCTGTGTCCTCCCCTCCCTCCTCTCCCCTCCTCACCCCAGCTCCTCACCACATCAGGATACACTTGTTCTGGTGAATTCCGGTTTCAAACGGAACGCTGCTTTGCTCTGGTTTTCTGCAGGACCAGTATTAAAAGCAGGCACACATACTGTCTCTCGGTGGTCCTGTGGTCAGGGAGGGGGAGCCTCCAACGGCCTGTTGAACTCACACACCTTTGAAACCTCACCCGCTCCTGCTTCCTCCCCCCTTAGCCGTCCTCCCCTCCTCATCCTCGTCAGTCCACATGCACACCCTTATCACCATGAGAGCAGATTAAAGAATGAAAAGTTCCTTCCACTGCAGGCCGCAAAGCTCTTCGCTTCCTCCCGCCTCTTTCACGCCTTCACATCATTGATTCCTTTTCTACTGTAGACACACTGATGTTGAATCTGCATAGGGAATAGATATCCATCATTAAAACTGTTGTTGTGAAGTTATAAAAAAGTCTTTAAATTCCTCAAACTCTTCACATTGTAGTGCGTTTTTTGTCCTTTGACCTCCAACCTCATTTATGGCGCCCTAGTGTTGAAAAGAAGCACTGCAAAGAGGTTTTTTTGGGTTCGAGTTGACCCTCAAACCCCAACAAAAACTGTATTTTAACATTTTATAAGTCAAAACTGTCTTGTTTTTGCAGTGGGTCTGCTACACTCACCACTCTGAAGCATCAAAACCACTAAAAGAAATCACATTGTACTGAATTACGTAGCTTTTAAATAGACATACATATGACATCATTTACCTTCTCGCCCAGCAGTTTTCACATAAACATGACTCAGTTATTGTTTTCGACTGTTTATTTATATATAGAGCACAATATCTATTGTTCTGCACTTTCTATAGTCGTAATGTTTCTGCCTCTTTTTGTTCGTGATGGAGTTGCAGTTTCTCATGTGAAAATGCCAGAGAGACGAGGGAAAATCATTCCCCAGATCTCCTCTTTGCTGAGCAACATTGCCACCTGGTGTTAAACAGACAGACTGGCTCTCTTATACTGTCTCTAAAAGTAGCCAAGATGAGAGCTGATGGGCTTCAAACTGTTTATCTGTGAAAGCTGGATGTATCCTTGCTCTATATGAAATACCTCACCAGCTTTTTGTCAGCTTTATGTCCATGCAGGTCCTCTCTGTAACTGAACTAAATCTGAGGAAGAACTGGAACTTACATTTTTACCAAAGTGAAACTGCAAAGTGTAAACTGAAGTCAGACTCTGCCTTCTGGGGTGACCAGATGTCCCACTTTACGAGGGACTGCACAGCATTTTTATCCCTTGTCCCACGTCCCACATATTGAGACGTTGTCCCACATTTTCATTGGCTCTAGTTTTCAAAAGTCAAACCGCTGCAGGACATATGCTTCCTTAAAATCTGGCTTTTATTCAGTAGTTGTGAAGACAGCAGGGAAGGCTGTCATCACGGCGCTGTGTTTGCTGTCAAACTGGGCACACGTGGGTCAAGTGCAGGTTAACTTTTCACCGTCTTTGCTATTCTATGCCCAACGGAGAAAATGTGAGTCACCGTAAATTCACAAACTACGCAGATTAAGAAAAGAGATGTGCTGATCTATGGATGCATTCAGGCAAAGCATAGAGATGTTACAAGATAAGGGGCAGAAATAGAAATGTTTATTATTTATGCTAGATAGACATTATATCAAAATTGTAGACTAACTCTCAACCTTGGTAACATGCCCCACATTGTCCCATGCAAACATGCTCTTTGTCCCACATTTGGTTTGTTAGGATCTGGTCACCTTACTGACTTCACACGTGATATTGTCACTACTGAGGCAGATTACTGGATGATCTGTAAAGCTGATCGTCATTAAAGTTGGATGGATTGATGGATGGATTTTGCCTGGATAAATACATGATGTGATTAAGAAACTAAAACTAAATGTTTTGCAGTGGCCATTTGGCTTTTGTTCATATTATCTCTTACATTTCTGTGACCATCATGAGTACTCAAATCAGCTTGTGCATCAAACGACATCTTGTGAATGTGTTCTCAGCGTACTATATAAGAGCCAACAAAGTGGTATAAAGATGAGTTAGACGTCTGTTTTTAATCTTATGTCTTCCTTTGGCACACAGCAATGAGTGACACAGGTCACAGGGGAACTTCCCTCAGAGGAGTGCAGTGTTTCTCAGAGGGATGTGCTGGCTAACCGCTGCCCAGGCTGGGCTTCCGGCCCTGGGGCAGCAGAGCCTGCCGGTACCCCTCACACCCTGCAGCAGCACCACTATCACCCCACTCCAGACACTGTGCCAGGATACTGTGGTGACACAACCCTGGGTCTCTGTTCCTCCCTTGTCAACAAGACTGATGGTGATGGATGCAGAGAGGAGTAAAGAAGAGGACACATTGATATATATAAAGTGAATGCAGCTCAGAGTATGAAGAATTACGTTTATTTATTTTTGGGGGATGAATTGAGAATGAGGGATAAAATGAAAGAAAGGAAGGTGAAGATGAGTAGAAAATCTCACAGAGTGGGTACAAGTGATTTATTTTCACATCAGCACCTGAATTATCTTTTATTACGTGTCAAGCGGCATTTGAGAGATTCATCATGATGAGTATTTCTCAAAGACAGAAAATGTATTTCAACCAACAGGACAATGTGTTCTCTCTAAATTAACCAAATGTTACCAGTAATCTTCAGCTAAAATAAAGCTTTTCTCTGACTCTCCAGTATGATCAGGAGCCACCAGGGGGCACAACATGGAGCCTTTCACCTTTCAACCTTTATTTTCTCCAGTAATACAACACACACACACACACTGGCAAAATCAAATGAGAAAGCTGATATGTATAATGGCTTATATGGGTGATTGGTCTTGATTACTTATGATTAACTGTCTGCGGTGTGTGTGTTTGCATGTGTGTGTGTAAGGCAGAGAAAAAGGGGAAAAGGAGCTTGTGGCTGCATAACAATAATTAGGGCGGCATGATCAAACCGTCTTCAATGGAAGCCATTTTATTTCTAATGTGCACTTGTTTTAATGAAGTCAAGCACATCATGCACCTCCTTATCTGCTGGGAGAACTACTGAGTCTCCTGTGTGTGTGTGTGTGTGTGTGTGTGTGTGCACTGGATGTCCCAGTGTGTGTATAAGTAGTGTATGTGAAATACCATGGCTGGTCTGGAGTCTGCCCGCAGTGAGTCTGTGTGTTTAGATCAGAGCCCGCTGAGCCCCCTCGCTGGTTAATATTAGACACCCTGCTTGTCGGAGAGACTGACAGCTCATCGTGAACGCTGCTAAAATAGGTGCAGCCATCTACGCACACACAGTGAGACACACACACACTCGCTGACCAACCGTCCCCACACCACCTCCACACACACAGACACAAGCATCATACGTGCACGGCCAAAGTCAACGCTCACACACCGACCCTAAACTCCCAGAAAAGCCTTTGGGAAGCACAGCCAGTGAGCGAGGCGCCCGCCTGACGCCAACTCCGAAAGGCAGGTGAAGCCGAGTGTGTGTTTGACTCGATAGTGGTGGGCGAAGGGCAGTTTAGGGTAAAGCTCCTAACGGTCAGCATAAGTGTGTCAGGCTTAGACCTGGGAAAGTATGAGCAAAGTATGGTGAGAAAAATGGCTTCTCCAAAACTGGGCTTCTCTCTGTTTAGTGTCAAACCGTGAGCTTTGGGTTTGGCTCTGTACTAATACAGTTGGAGGCAGAACACAGGGGCCTGTGAGGAGACAGCTCACTGGCGCATGAAGTTTGAATTTGCGGAGCTGTGTATCACCCAGCTGTTAGAGCCCCCTGCAGGGTCACAATGACCTTTTAACCTCAGAGAGTTAGACATTTTCTCTCATGGCATCATCAGACCTAAAGCCCCAGACACACCAACCCGACATCAAAGAACTAGCGGCGATGAAGGCTGCCTGTTGGGTCGCCTCACGTCATCTTTGTTTTGGCCGTCAAGTTGCACTCGAAGACACCGCAAAGACTACAGCCAACGGCCAGTTAGCACGTACGTTCTTCTCCTGCGTGAGAGGAAATAACTCTCCACACCAGCAGGTCCTGGTAGTCTGTATTCATCATTCATTTACTTGTTGGCTTGCTTCCATCACCTCCGTTTCTCTTCTCGTGCACTGATTCGTTTAAGCTGAACAGCCAATCAGAGTGATTTCTCTCACCAACGGGCACCGCCTCCGATTCAACATGCTGAATCGGCCAAAAAACCTCCAACACTGACAGACTATAGCCGACAGTGCGGGACACACTGCAAAAAACTAGGCTGATGGACGTTCACCGACGACCCCAAACAGTCCAACGGCCCACTGTTGGCTTGGTGTGTCAGGGCCTTAAAATACGTGAGCTGTTGCAGGTAGGGGCACATACAAACTTCTAGTGTTAAAGGTGCTAATTAGGAGCATTTCTATTGCCTTTCAACAGGTGCAGCTCGCAGCTAACAGTGCTAACATCAATAAACAGTGCAACCAATAGCAAAAGTGTGGTCAGGATGTCGTTATCAGCTGTAACCTCTGTATCAGAGCAGTGCAGAGCGGTGGCCCGGCTATGTCAACAAAACAAGGAGAAACTCAGATTACAACACACACAGAGGGAGGGCGACTTCATTTTCTGCTCAGGTAGACATTACTCCTCTATATCTTTACATAGCAAATAGTCTCTGGATATCAAATTTAGCACCTTTAATATTGTATTCTTGTAGGATTGCTTTTATGAACAGTTTCATATTTAACATGTTGTATGTTGTTTGGCATCACAATACAATCACCTTTTACGGGTAAACAATGATTGCATGTAGACACATGTCTCACCAGGCATCCTAGCGATTAATTAAAATACCACAGAATTTTATTCTTAATGTACAACAAAAGATTCTGGAAATTAATTGCAATAACAACTCAACAAGCAGTTTTTTCACTTTCTATTTCTTTGTATCACCGCAATAAACGCCATGAGAATGGTTTTGTAAGAGAGAAGCCCTTTAATAAACAAAAGAGTGTAATGTGGAGTGTAGCTTCAAACAGTCTGCTAATGAATGTTTAGACATTATATTTTTTTCTTTAATTTATTAGCTGCCCGCTGCATGTAACTGATAAGGAACATGAAAGCTGCTCTAAGTAGAGTGATGTCCTCACAGTGATTAAAAATATAACTGTGGTTGACATGATCATCTGTGAGAATTGTCACCATTATTTAGGATGTTCCAACAAAGTTCTTGGGTCTCATCTTCATCTCCACCCTCTTGAAGGAGTAGCGTTCTCCAGTTCGTCCGTCTGTCAGGATGTACCACGTCCCCCAGTAGATCCCGTTGGTCACCCCGCTGTAGCGCCCACGGTAATACCGTCCATTCAGGTTAGCTGCCAGGCAGGCGTCAAACCACCAGCCTGCACCGTAGTACTGACCACAGTTTCCAGCCACGTAACGGTCGTGGTCTCGGTCAGCCGTGCTGAAGGATCTGCCGTCGTGGTTGTAACGTTTGCTGTAGCTCAGTGCGTTGCCTGCATCGCCAGAGTACTCCCGCGCTGTTAGGCGATACCTGGAAGACGGAGAAACAACATATGACACATTTGTGAGGGTTGTGCGTGAAATCCAATGCTGTGTCTCAATTTGCGTACTTCCGTACTGACACTTGCTATTTTGAGTACATAAGTTCGTTCACGCTGACATGTATTGTAAAAGTTGGATAAGTGGTCAAAAAAGGAGTGTAGAACGCTGGACACTTCTCCCCTTCAATGGGGTGATCAATGATCGCCGTCTTGGTTATTCGTAGGGGGGATGATGGTGGCATATTTTCCACCATGCATGAAACAGAATACGCAAGTACATGGAAGTGTACTAACGGAAGTATCCGAATTCAGACACAGCACAAGTCTTTATGTGTGTACTGAGAAACCAAGTGGATACACATTAAACGTGCTAAATGCGAGATTGGGAGTATATCTATCGCCTCCGCTCGGCTCTCAACATGGCTACAGCTGAGCCGGCAGCTCGTAGCTAAAGGTGCTAACAGTGAAAAAAGGCAACACTGCTGACAGAGCTAACAGTGTTAACCTTGGGGGGAACCGGAGGGTGGGCGCTATGCTTCCGCGACGCGCCGTCGGTTTGGACGGCGTTATCAGCTGTAACCACCATATGAGAGCAGTGCAGAGCAGCGGCCACGAGCTAGCCAGTGGGGCACGCTCATACGCACGAACATGCACTAAAAGCACAAACGGACGGTTCTGAGTTGAGCAACTTTATTCTCTGCTCAGGTAGACATCACTCCTCTATATCTTTACATAGCAAATAGTTGTTTACTGCTGTATTAATGCTCTGAATATCGTATAGAGCACCTTTAAACACACACACACACAGAACCTGTCATGCACTGACCCTACTGCTATATTACCATAACCCAGATTTGTGATGTCACTAACTTCCATGCACCAATCAGATTTTAGCAACATGTGAATCAAAACAAACCCAATCAAACTACAGATGCAATAAAGCAGATTCTGAGTGCTAAAATCTTTATAAATGATAACCAAGACATTTCTTTCTAAACTTTGATTATTGCCTATTTTCAGTGGCGTTAAGATCATTAATTCCACCCATCTAGCTGTTGCAGAAAGTGTTTCACCTCTGTGCCTCTGAGGCCACTTTGAAGTTGTTGTAGGTAGCATGGCGTTTCTGATGGTGCCAATCCTCCAGCTCAATGCGAAGTTGATGTTGGCCCATGGAAGTGAGGGCGTGCAGCGCTGCGTTCCCCAGCCAGTGTTCTCCCTGCGGACCGCCAAAGCCCTCCCGGTATTCCTGCCATGTCCTGTTGAAGTCCAACGAGCCGTCCCGCCGATTCTGGATCACCGTCCACCCACCACCCGCCGTCTCCATGTCACATTTAGCCTGAGTCAAAACAAAGACTTTGATATTATAAAGCCTAGATTTTCCACAGATAGCATACACATCTCTAAAAGAAGAGGAATAGGGTGGGGGTCCGTCTGCCTGGTTTATGAGTGTGGTGAATCTGAAATACCTCCAATGCCGGCCGGTGCAGGTCAGGCTGGATGGTGTAGATTCCATTCTCTTTGATCCCGAGCTTGTAAATCTCTGCACAGTCCTGAGGATGTAACCTCTCCAAGGGGGCAGCTGAGAACCACACACAGTATATTTTTATTCAACTTATTTAAGCAACAATTGTATGATGTGATCACTCCCAATGCCCTTACCTGTGGGTGGATATTGTGTGATGCTCTTCAGGAAAAGCAGCAGGTCTCTCTCCCCCTCTCTTCCTACGGCTGCACTCTCTGTCAACCCAGAGAAAGATTAGGTTATCAGCGAGACACCAGGGTTGAAAATAGAAGCTTTGTCTTTATATACTACACAGGGGGGTTCCAGTTTGTTTGACGACGCTTTAAATCTTCTCCACATCGTGAGCCATACAGTATGTGTGTGGATGTACATAGAGTTTTTCTCATCCTTCTCAGTGCAGTTAAATTCCTATGCACTCACCTATGACCGACACTTAGCAGGCCTCATTGAGGTTCTGTTTACTATGTGTGGGGGAGTGACTGCGCTGGCATTTCTATGTGTGTGTTGCAGAGGTGGGGAGGGGATATAAATGTGTACTACTCACCCAGTCGTTTGGCCATCGCCCCAAGGGCCTGGCTATGACAGTGGAGGTCACACTCTGTCAGCACAGCTGCCATCAGTGCCAGGATGGCCCCTAGAGAGTTGTTCTCCTGGCCCCCGTGGCTCCAGGGGCCCCCTGTTTCCTGGAGAGAGCGCATGCAGCGCTGCAGCTGAACGAGACGCTCTTTGACACCTCCAGTCTGCAAAGACAGCGCTCGCAGGTACTTCTTGATACGACATTGTTACACACAATATCCGCCAAGGAAACTTCATATCCATAAGTGTTGAGTAAAATAATAATGCTGTTTTTAAATACAGAATATCATGCATCCTTAAGTTTGGAAGATGACATCTGAACGGCTAATCCACACTCAAAACTCACAGCTCAGTGGCATGTTTTCCGTCAATCTGTCTCTTACATTTACATCAGTCATTGTAGTCCCGTCCCTCACACACACCTGTTGCTGCATGAGCTCAGCACAACCGTATGATGAGGACATTTTTAAAGCAGATCTAATTTTATCCCTTCTTTGATTGCTGACTGTCATTGCCTCATGGCTGTTAGGTGGTGCCAAGTTTAGTGTGCCGACTGTCCCGTGAGAAAGGACCTGTTGACCTGTGCCTGATAGTACACCGCTCAGTCTGCAGTCTCAGGGGGTTGGCTCTGATTCAACTCGTCTTTCAATGTTTCTGAATCATCTCACATGTTACATGGCTGAGATTAAATGTGGCATTATCTGGCTTCTCTTAGAATAACATTTTAAAGAATAAGTCTCATTGGGACTACCACTGTAAGCGATGTCACTCACCTTCGGCTGAACCTGGGGGACATCGTGCCTGTTCTCCACCCTCCGAGGAACATCTGTGATGGCTGGAAGTGGAAGCCCCATCCTGCAGGCTGCTGTCCCAGTTTGACCCTCACAGGCCCCGGTACCGACTCCTGCTCCCGTCCCGGGCTGGATGGGCGCAGCCACCAGGCTGTCCCTGCAGGGAGGGTGCGTGCAGGCCGGAGACGCATCCGAGGACAGCAGCGCTCCCACGTACAGTGACAGCAGAGCAAGCAAACTGAGAGGGCCGAGTGGAATCATGGGAAAATGCAGAAATGCAGGTGACCTTTGTCTTAAACTCAGGTGGTCCACCTTCTCCTCCAGGAGGAAAACCTTCTTTCTCTGAGCTGTAAATAGCTTTCCCTTTTGTTGTTGATAATTCTCAGAAAACTTTCACTTTCCTTTATATCTCAACAACTGCCTCCTCAGGTGGAATTTGTTTAGATATTTCTATTGTTGTCCTTGTCTGTCTTGCTTTCTACTTTTTGTGCTTCATTCATCCTCTTCTTCTTCTTCTTCTTCTTCTTCTTCTTCTTCTTCTTCTTTTTCTTCTTCTTTTTGCCTCAGTTCATCTCACTCCCGGTCCTCCTCTTCCTCCTGCTCTCTGTCTGTTAGTGAGGTTGCTTTGGCTCAGATTCCTAGATAACTGCGGCACTCTTTGCTGTCTGACACGGACTAATGCACCCACCCCCTGATGCACACAGACACACACACACACACACACACACACACACACACACACACACACACACACACACACACACACACACGCACACACAATCTGTCCATCTCCTTAACTCATCTCATGCTCCCTCTCTTAGACTCCCACACAGCCACACACAGAGGTACATGTTTACACCCACACATGGTGTAACATTACACAAATATAAGCCAGTCTTTCACAGATTAATAGACCTTTATTAATGCTATGATTGAGCTCCTCACCTGCCTCTGTGATTATACCTGTCTCACACGCTGTATGTTCATGCAAGAATAACTTTTTATTCCTCTGGAGAACCCCATTCTGAACAGGCTTTCACCTCTTCTTACCCTTACCCATCGACGTGCATACGCTGCAATGTTTGTAGAGATAAAAAATGCAGCAGATGCTTAAAGTATGTGGCTCCTTTCCTCCTGTGCACCATTTTCTCACTCACGTCCTTTTGTGTCGCAGTATTTGTGTTTACAAACGGAGTTCCAAAGAGGCCATAAAGACTCTACATTCAATAGGAGTGAGAAGGCAGGAATTCCTCTATAAACACCAGACATCAGGCACACTTCCACTAACAAGGAGCACAAACACACGCATGTAGACACACTTACACATGAACATGGAGCAGGACGAAATCAAGATGAGCTCTCTGTTAGGTTTGATGAACAAAAAAAACCCTCATAATGTGAAATTGTTGATCTGATGAGCCAAAGGCAGCGGAGTCTGTGAGTTTAAATAAAGATGTTAAAGAAGACTCAAAAGATAGTCAAGATCCAAATTTTATTTTTCTAATAGGGCTGTCAAAGTTAATGCAAATTAGTTTTAATGCCACTAATTTCATTAACGTATTAACACAACTTCTGATTTTCAATTAACCTCTTAAAAATCTGACGGGCCGCCATTGTAAATAGCCGTCATAGTGAATCCATTGGTACCAACCATGTCATACTAGCTTGTCTTGAAGGAGGTTAAATAACTCCAAACGTACGCTACATTTAGCAAGGAAAAACTGTCATGGCCATTTTCAAAGGGGTCCCTTGACCTCTGTCTCAAGATATATCAATGAAAATGGGTTCTATGGGTACCCACGAGTCTCCCCTTTACAGACATGCCCACTTTATGATAATCAAAAGCAGTTTGGAGCAAGTCATAGTCAAGTCAGCACACTGACACACTGACAGCTGTTGTTGCCTGTTGGGCTTGAGTTTGTCATATTATGATATGAGCATATCTTTTTATGCTAAATGCAGTACCTGTGAGGGTTTCTGGACAATATTTGTCAATGTTTTTAGTTGTTAATTGATTTTCAATAATAAATATATACATACATTTGCATAAAGCAAGCATATTTGCCTACTCCTATGTTGAAAAGTATTTGACAAAACTCCCTTTAAGGTACATTTTGAACAGATAAAAACTGTGTGATTAATTTGCAATTAATCAAGATGATGGACTAACAGTCTGCAGACGGCCTGTAAAGACTGACCTGCATTCCCGTCTTTACATGTTTCTGCAACACTGTGTTTTTGTCTTTAAAGGACAAAGACAGTCTTTCGTGTATCACAGCAGCAGCTCACTCACCTATCTCTGACTTCACAGTAACACTTTCTCAGCACGTTGTCGACACCACAGAGTGCTGTATCACTCTACAGAGGTCCAAAACATAAATGTGGGCTGATGTCTGGAACCACCAGTTCACTTGGTTCATTCATTCAAAGTGGGTTGACGCTGTCCTCTAGTGGTGGAGCATCACAGTTCTCCCTTTTGGCCATATGATGCACTGCAATGTACCTGAACCTTCACATCTTTGACTTGTTCTGTTGATCGTATAAAGATGAAAAAGCATCACTGGTGGGTAGAGGTATTAAAATAAGAGCGCTCCCTCTTTAGTGTGAAGCTGTATACACACACATATTTGGTGATGAAGATCATGGGATATGATCGAAAGCTACAGAAGGACTACTAAATGGACCTTGAGACTGTTTCCTCAGCTGATGTTTTCCAAGGTTGAGAGTGAACTTTCAACCTCAGCTTTTAAAGGGATTTCATGGTCATTTGGAGCAGCCTACTACTCAGCCAAAGTCTCAGAAAATAACCCTGATGATGTCATCAGGGTTATCTCAACTTGGGCTCAAGGCACAAACCTTCCTTTGAGGTCCTTTGAGGTCCTTGACCTCTGACCTCAAGATATGTGAATGAAAATGGGTTCTATGGGTACCCATGAGTCTCCCCTTTACAGACATGCCCACTTTATGATAATCACATGCAGTTTGGGGCAAGTCATAGTCAAGTCAGCACACGGACACACTGACAGCTGTTGTTGCCTGTTGGGCTGCAGTTTGACATGTTATGATTTGAGCATATTTATTAATGCTAAATGTAGTACCTGTGGGTTTCTGGACAATATTTGTCATTGTTTTATAAATATGTAATAATAATAATAATAATAATAATAATAATAATAATAATAACTTGGAGATAAAGTCAACACTGAAGATGTCATCCGAGCTGCCAGAAGAATATCACAAGAACTTCTGCCTATAGAGAGGAAACAATGCTTTCAGAATCAAACATACATCCAGCTTTACGAATGATCATATAAACGTAAAAAAATCTTCATAGTGTGTGAGAAAAGAATCGTTTGTAAAGTGCACATTAGTTTTTGCATAAAGCAAGCATATTTGTCCACTCCCATGTTGATAAGAGTATTAAATACTTGACAAATCTCCCTTTAAGGTACATTTTGAACAGATAAAAAAAAGTGTGATTAATTTGCGATTAATCGCAATTAACTATGGACAATCATACGATTAATCACGATTAAATATGTTAATCGATTGACAGCAATAATGAATATATAACATGATATGCTTTAGGCTTATATATCTTAACGTGAATTCTACTTTAACTATGTATTAGACAGATAGATAGATAGTAACTTTATTGATCCCGAGGGAAATTCAAGTTTCCAGCATCACAGTTCCATAGTGCAAAACATGTTAGTAAAAAGGCAGTAAAAAAGTTAGTAGTGCAAAGTACAAAGTACAAACACATATACCAGATATAAAAATACAAGGAGAAGAAGAAAAACTTTTAAAAGTGAATATAGTGCAGGGTAACAACTGTGATACACGACTATTAAAAAAGTGAATATAGTGCAGAAGAGACTGTTAAAAATTAATGTAGTGCAGGGTAACAGCTGTGATACAGTAGACTATTAAAATGTGTAGGCTATATGTAATTATTACTGATGACAAACCCCTGAAAACTGAAGTTGGGTCTTAACATAAAGCAGTTTTCAACTGTTGCTCCACCTACCAAAAACCCAAAACTGAAATCATTTCTTCAGAAATAATGCAGAACTTTATGATAACTATTAAAAACAGAAGTGTGCTGCGTCAGTGGGCTTGCGTCTGACGTAGGACGCAGGCTGCGTTGTTGTTGGAGGAGGAAGTGAAAGGAGAAGAGAGAAGCTCTGGAGGTAGCTGCAGACAGACAGATAGTTAGCTCTCTGGGAAGACAGCCCTTTAAGCAAAGTGCCAAATTTAACAAACCAGTTGTAGATAACCTGCCTTGTCAGTTTACGACACGGTTTTTGTTAGTTTTCACGCAACAGGACGACACATTTTGCCAATAATCTGAACCTTGGCGTTGCCAAATCACCGCTCTAGCTACCGAGTAGAGCTAGTAGCCATAGCTACCGTAACGTAACGCCTAGTTCGCCTCTAACGTCCTGACACAACAACAGCTAGTCAGCTCCAGTCTGCTCGGTTCTCCGGTAACAAGTCGACGCTTCGGTGTGATACAAGTTGAAAGTAAGTTCTTAAAAACGACAGCAAGTCTGTTCACATGTATATAATGTTTGCTCACTCATCAAGTCAGTGTCCTGTTAACGATAACAGCTAGCTAATGGTGGTGCAATCTTTGGTTGACAAAAACAAGGCCGGCCTCTGGCTCCTCTGGGTCGGCTCACACAGGGAGGAGAACCAGGGAGATGAGGTCGAAGAAAGCACCGAAAAATCCTGTCAAATGTTGACAAGAAGGATGTTTTGTTTTCTCTAAATACTATACTTTTTACTTGGCTTATACAGAGAAGAAGGGGTCAACATTTCACCTCTAAACTACCACTTCATTCTGCGTGATTAATCATATTATAAAGGTGGACAGCATGTGTTGATGGTTGCAGGTGAAGAGTTTATACATGTCTTACAAGAATATACAAGGAGGAGTATTGTTTTCTCTAAATACTTCACTTTTTACTTGGCTTGTACAGAGAAGGAAGGGTCAACCTTTCCCCTCAAAACTACCACTTTCTGTTTGGGTGATTAATCATCATATAAAGGTGGACAACATGTTTCGATGGTTGCAGGCGAAGAGTTTATACATGTCTTCTGTCAACATGCTGTATATGAGAGAAATAATCCTGTCAAATATTGACAGAAGCAATTTTTGTTTCACTTTTTACTTGGCGTATACAGAAGAAGAAGGGGTCAACCTTTCACCTCAAAACTACCACTTCTTTCTGTAGGGTTCATTGATCATCATATAAAGGTGGACAACATGTCTGGATGCAGGTGAAGAGTTCATACATGTCTTCTGTCAACAGGCTTGTATGAGAGACATATCCTGTGTCTCTGTGTGTTGTGTTGCCAGGCAGACAGGACCATGTTTTTCTGTTTTTGTTTCGGTTGTGACTCACAGGGCACGCATGAACTCGTCCTTTTAAGTTTAATTGGTTTAAAGGTATTTAATTTAATAATCTCATATGGCTGCAACGCCTATTGACATACTTGTTCAACAAAACAGAAGCTTGCCAAGATTAAGTGTAACCTGACTACTATCCATATTGTTTTCAAGTTCAAATGGTGTCTGACAATGTCATCTAACTTTATTCTTTCTTTACTTTGTCATCACAATTAAGAGCGTCGCTTAAAAAATAATTTTATTATCAGGATTATACTAACAAATTTCACAAATTGATAGCCAGTTTGGAGATGCAAACTAAGAATGAAACAATTGTTTAACTTTATGTGTTGCCACAATTATTTATATTTGTGTCATTTTTAGGGATCAGGTGGAGCAGTTGTGCATCAAACTCATAATAGTAAAGACAGGAAATTAAATACTACCTGAAAGAGATGGATCAAATGTACTTTTTATGCAACACTTCTCTAAACTATATCTGACCTTCTCCATTGGTTTTTGAAAATCATACTAATAACATAAGAATATGAAGACTGAGACATGTTACTGCTGTGTGATTTGGTTTTAATGATAAATTGTAGTTTGGCAACTGGCAACAATATTCAAGTTTTACTCTAAAGTACTAGTAATATAGTTGTCCAGCACAACTTATGGTTATGTGGGCTCGTCATGGTTAAAATGCCTGACTTTTTTTACACAGTTAACATAACAACACACAGCTGTATCTCATTTTACGCTGCATAGTGTACCTTCCAGTTTGTTCCACTGTATGGAGTACTTCAGTGTTTATAGTTGAACATCTACATTATATAGTCTCAGAAAATAACCCTGATGGTGTCGTCGTCGGTTATCTCAGCTACATTTTTAACAGACGTGTGTATCAAACCGGGGGTGTGGGGTTAGAAATAAGTGGGCATTTAGGAGGCAGTTGCATTGTGGAAATTGTGGCTACCTGTTTTTTTTTTTTGGGAGTTTGACCCATAGAGTCTAAAAACTTGTAGGCTATATCTCTATATTCATTAATTTATTAATTGTAGTAGTTAGCAACTGGCAACCATATTCAAGTTTTAATCTTTAGTACCTGCTTGGTAGTTTGGATCAGCTCTAACTATGATTATGCAAGCTTGTCATGGTTAAAACGCCTGAACTTGTTGCATACACAGCTGCGTCTCATTTTACGCTGCACTGTGTACCTTCCAGTTTGTTCCGCTGTTCGGAGTACGTTAGTGTTTACGTCTAGATTTTGTCTGTAGGCTCATGTGGAAAGCAGTCTTTTTCTTCAAAACATTTATTTTTCCATTTGATACAATCCTGAATTTAATTACAACATCAGAAGGTTAACAATGTTGTAAATGTAGGGAAATGGCTCCTTTTTGAAAGTATTATTTTAAAGAAATCTTTTACTGCACATGATATTATGTCCACCAACGCTGTAGTATAGTGCTTTAATGACACATTATTTTAGAATGATGTGTTTATTGTTCTTCATTCTATCAATATGGTTGATTTTGACCATACTGACATGTCTTTATCACATGGGCACTAACTAATCACGTTACGTAGCTCACCAGGAAGTAATAAATAAAGATAGCCTAACTTTATGACGTGGAGATGAGTTTAAGCATTGAGAAACATCTGAAGCCGTCTATATTTAGTCCAGAGTTTGTTTGTGTCTGTGGGTGTGCATGTATAATCCATCTCAGAGGTGATCTGTGAATTTCAGCTGCTTGTGCCGGTGATTTATGGGCAGAGAGGGTAAATATGTTGGGACTTTTACTTTAGCACACAACACATTGCATGACTTGAGCAGTGATGGGCAGTTGCCTCTGTAAACTGGTGATATTGGTTTTTACAAATGTACAAATACAGATATTTGCCCAGACATCGTTTTTGATCCTTAAATAATATAAATACATAGGAGACTAACCACGAACAATGGATGGATAAAATATAACAATTAAAAGAGCGTCGCTTAAAAAATAATTTTATTATCAGGACTATACTAACAAATTTCACAAATTGATAGTCAATTTGGAGATGGCAAACTAAGAATGAAACAATTGTTTAACTTCATGTGTTGCAAAAATTATTTATATTTGTGTCATTTTTAGGGGAGCAGTTGTGCATCAAACTCATAATAGTAAAGACAGGAAATTAAATACTACCTGAAAGAGATGCACAAAAGCACAAAAAGCACAAAAGTACTTTTTCTGCAACACTTCTCTAAACTATTTTTCTGCAACACTTCTCTAAACTATCTGACCTTTTCAATATTTTTATGCAAAATCATGTAATAAATGTTTGCACAATTATTTAAGCTATTGTAAACAGCAGAATAATGGCAAACGTATATATCCAGACACGGCAGATTATTTCACATTTGGGCTGTTAATTGATTAAAATATTTAATCACATGATTGTCCCTAGTTAATTGCGATTAATTGCAAATTAATCACACATTTTATCTGTTCAAAATGTACCTTAAAGGGAGATTTGTCAAGTATTTAATACTCTTAACAACATGGGAGTGGACAGATATGACTTTATGCAAATGTATGTATGTATTTATTATTGGAAATCAATTAGAAACACAAAACAATGACAAATATTGTCCAGAAACCCTCACGGGTACTGCATTTACCATAAAAGAAATATATGCTCAAATCATAACATGGCAAACTCAAGCTAAACAGGCAACAACAGCTGTCAGTGTGTCAGTGTGCGGACTTGACTATGACTTGCTCCAAACTGCATGTGATTATCATAAAGTGGGCATGTCTGTAAAGGGGAGACTCGTGGGTACCCATAGAACTCATTTTCATTCACATATCTTGAGGTCAAAGGTCAAGAGACCCCTTTGAAATAGGTCATGGCATTTTTTCCTCGCCAAAATTTAGTACAAGTTTGGAGCGTTATATAGCCTCCTTCGCAAAAAGCTACTATAACATGGTTGGTACCAATGGATTCCTTAGGCTTTTTAGTTTCATATGATAGCAGTATCTTTGTTCTATCTTTAAAACTGAGCCCGCTACAACCTAAAAAGCGTATGTTGCGTTAATGCATTAAAGAAATTAGTGGCGTTAAAACAAATTTGCAGTGACAAAATATTAACGCCTTAACTTCATTGTATAAATAACTTCAGCTTTTTTACTTTATCGATATTCATTCAGTTTGTCACAAAATGCTCTGATAGTAGATATCTGCCTGTTAATGTTGGTGTACTAATGTATTTCTTGAGACAGAATAACTAAAGGTGGATAACATCCAGCTGATTTCTGAACCTCCTGTCAGAGATGATAATCTGCACTCAGGAATCGGTATCTAACGCTCTACTGTTTGTTAAAGACTTGAGTTGAGTTTCTTTTGTAATCATGCGACTGCGGTCTGAGCATGCCTAGACTTCAGTGCTGTGCTGTTGTTCATGCTCCTGTCAGCTAATCAGTCACTACCATACTGTGCTTCACATACTGTTCTTCACAGTATGGCAGTCACAGGAGTGCTGTACTCGTTCCTCTCAGAAAGAATGCAAGTGCGCTTTCTAGTTCCTGATGGGAACTGAAGTGTTTGTGTTTTATAGGCTTAGTTTCAGAATTTGGATTCAACAGGAGGGCTTGGGTCATACCAAAAACCTGTTTTGAGTTCATGGATTGGCATGTCTGAAATATCTTTTGTGCTTTGTACATGATGTTTACTTACGTGACGAGCTGATGGGAAGTGGTCATGTTTTGTTAAACCGTCTAACAGGTTATCATGTTTCACTGCCAAAAAAGGAAGAAAGTTATTATTTGTTTTCCCCCAAAAGAGACAGAATTTTCATTAAAGCCATTTTGTTTACTAATTGCAAACAATATTACACTCACAAATAAATCCGCCTATATTTTTCTGTAAACTATGTGCTGTATACCTACGTATATATTAGTTCGGCCTAGAGCTGGGCATACACTGTACTACTTTAGCCCGTTTCTGGCCCTAATTTTCGGGTCGGACTGAATTTCAGCTTCGTCAGGCGTTGTTTGCCGTGCAGTGTACAGGGGGGCTGAGGATAGATTAACTCCTCCCAACTGGCCGTTGGACAGTTGGCTGAATCAGCTTTACTCACAGTTAAGATCATCTTCACTGTTATGAGGAAGCATTGTATTATAGGCTACATATTCCCATCAGACAGCTGCCATTCTCACTGACAGTATATGCATACAGTCTATGATGCACACCTACAGTAGACAGTAGAAGTTTTTCTTCTCTTCAGTAGCAATATGCTCAAGTTGGCACAGATAAGACAGAAGTGTGAACAAAGATAAAGCACCCTCTTATGAAATCAAGGTTTTTTTTGGTCTGTTTAGCCTATTTGTATAAGGTTTTTACAGATAACCCCGTAAGACTTAAAAATAGTAATTTTTATGCCTCTGCGTGAAACGTCAGACGTGTTTTCAAGTAGTCTGTCCGTCCGTACCATTCTTGTGAATGCGAACTGTCAGGAACACCTTGAGGGAACTTCTTTAAATTTGGCACTTGGACCCAAGGATGAACAATTACGATTTAGTGGTCAAAGTTCAAAGTCACTGTGATCTCACAAAACACATTTTCTACCAAAAGTCAATAATTCACATGCTAATTGACAATTTCACACAAATGTCTAATAGGATAAAATGATGAAGTGATGACTTTTTTGATAGACAATGGCTTTAAACTGCAACTTAACTGGTTGGCGGAGGCATACAACCACGAGGCGGTAATTCTAGTTTTTGTTTATTTTACTGCCACACAGTTCATTTTGTAATATGAGTTTCCTCCATTAAAAGTGAAGCCATTATATTTTTGTCTGCCATGATTAAGTCTTTGAAGGTAGGGGGAATGACTTACTTTTGTAGGCCAACCAGGAAGTTAACATCGCCCTGGTTCCCTCGACAAAAAGCCAATGGGATCTTTTCATCGGGTTTTGGATTACTGCAGAAAATAAACTCTGTGGCAAACACACGTTTATGATACTTCTCTTCAGCAATATAATCTTCACAAATGAACACCACTTTTATCACCAAAAGTAAAACGCTAACGTTAGGCTATAAACATAAATGTGATGACGTTTAGTAGTTTCATTTAACCACTTGTTAACAACTGCCTTTTTTAAGACACATAAAGACTTCAAAGTTCACAAGTGTGGTATTTATTGATGTATTTTATATCGTAGAGCAAAACGTTAAAATCTCTTAATCTTGTGTTGTCTTATGACCTTATTTCTAGGCAACTAAAAACCCATTAAAAAAACACATTTCTGGTATTTCTACAATTGCACTGTTAACTTCCTCACTTTTGTGGAAACGTGGTTGAATGAATCATCTCCCGGCTGAAATTTAGAACGTTTCTAAATGAATCACATCAGCTAGAGGCAGGATAATACTTAATTTGCCCACACAGTCATATGTTGGGCAATATTTCAGATATTGCTGACTTAATTTTGACAAGATGTGGAAGAAATGATGCACTCCACTGCCTAATGGTGAACTACAGTTCTTGCTGAAAGTCACATACTGAATCTCTGACTGACCCTAAACATTAGAGTTTATTGTTGCTTTGTTGGGAACATCAGAAATTCATGTATGAAGACCTAGACATTAGGGTTTTAGATAAAAAATATATATGTACAGTGTCCCCTAGCTCATGTTGTATATGTAAGGGATAATGTATAGCGAGCCGGTCATTGTTGTGAAAGAATCCCCGACAGGGCGATGCTGCTATACATAGCAACGGTCTGCTATACATAGCAACGGTCTATTATACATAGCAGCGGTCTGCTATACAAAGCAACGGTCTGTTATAGAGAAATTAGAGACCGCAGAACGCCATGATTGACCAATCAGAATCGAGTATTCAACACAGCTGTGTAATAAGCTGTTGTAAATGATGGTCATTTTACATCAACATTGTATCTGACTGATAACTGAATATAGCATGATTGATAGTGTACTTGGATAAACACATGTAGTAGTAAGTTGTCTGCTTAGTGACCGCTATATCAGCAAAAACCGCCATATGAGCTCTTTGGTTTGGAGTTGTAGTACAGAGAAGCAGTCGGTTGTCAAGGGGGTAACTTCCTGTCGTGCATGAGAGAGAAAGAATGATGTGTTCCTCGTGATTTGACCAACAGCTTAGAAAGCACATGACTGGAATGAATGGTATTCTAACCTGATTGGTCCAGGGGCAGAAAATTCTACACACAAATTTGTAGGCTAATGTTTTCCAAAGGGCCTGTCTGCATAGAAACAGATTCACCTTTGTATTGATTACATTGTCCCTGACCAATAGGAGACTGGTGATTAGGTGGTGGCTTGCCATGAAGAGGTTAGGAGGTGAGTACTGTCTGTATGCTAAACATTTTGTTGCTTGTCTTTCTGCAGCTGTGGAAAAATGACGTCCAGGAAGAAAGTCCTCTTGAAAGTCATCATCCTGGGAGATTCTGGGTGAGTCAAAACACAAGATATTTCTCTCCTACACGTCAAAACCAGCAATTCAGAGTATGAAACTATCCGTTAGGTCTGTTCTAAAAATAGTTTGGTGGGAAAAAACCTAAATGCTATTTTGGTTTTGAGTGAAATCATAGAAGACTGGTTTTATTGGTGTTACTTCCTTGCTGGCCGGAGTTATTATTCTGCCATAAGCTGTCTCTAGGCAGAACAGCCCTACAGTTTTTCAACCACTCTTTTTTTACCTGTAGACCTACAGTAAGTGAGGGATAATGTACAGCGAGCAGAGGGGTTTTATTTCACAACAATGACCTGCTATTTGTACATTATCCTGCTTATTACACGGCTACTTACTTAATAAATCAATAATTTGACACAAAAAATGGTCCTCCAGAGTCCGTCATCAGAACTGTATTCAACAAAGCCGTGTAATTATGGGACATAATCACTGCCATTGCCTTTCATGCTAAGTACTGCATGGGATTGTGTGTGAAAAGTAATTGCATTGTTATGCAAAGACTATTGTAAGGGCACTTGATGTTTCACAGCCTTTCTTAAAAGGTTTAAGTTTAATAAACATTGTGATAATAGATACTGGAGCTTGTGATATTGGAAATATCTATTATTTTTGTATTGTTTCCTCCACTGACAATGTGACAATGTTTTGTCTGTGACATGTTCCTAAATTATTTACCATATTTCTTCATGGCTAAAAAATCACCCAAAATGATGTCCAAGCGAGTGAAAACATTCACAGTGGTAAAAGTCAGAAAATTTCATCACTTTTACTGCAGCTTTTC
>CAKAOH010021445.1:0-47071 GCA_916701665.1 Sebastiscus tertius | reverse complement strand
TCAAAACAAATAAAAAAGTCATAGTATATTATCTCAAAAAAAAAAAAAAGTCATAGTATATTATGTCATGGTATAAAGAAATGATACCTAACTAACCCTCAGTATATAAAACCCAGCCCAGTTTAAGACTGTGGAGGTTAGTGGTGCTTTAAGGTAACAGGCTCACAAGTCTTTATAGGGAAGTCAACACAACGTGATGTTGGAGAGTCATTTTCATTCCATTTCTGATTACACACATACACACATTCACATGGGTGTGGCATGGGACTTATTATAGTGTCAGAAAAGCATTTCTAATAGTTACCTCCGCCAAGGCCGAAGGCCTGGCAAGGAGGTATGTTTTCCCCGGTGTTGGTTTGTTTGTTGGTTTGTCTATTTGTCCGTTTGGAGGATTACTCCAAAAGTTTGCAATGGATTTGAAGGACATTTTTTGGAGGGGTGGGGTGTGGCACAATGAACAATGATCATGATCCGGCTTCGGGATTTTTTTCTAATAACTCCGCTCAGCCTGTGCATTAACACCACAGCGACGTACATGAAACCTGCTTTGGCGGAACATGCTGATGTTAAGCAGGTATAATATTTACCATATTCACCATTTCAGTTTAGCATGATAGCATGAATTAGAATTAGCTAAATAGCACTAAATACAAACAGCTGAGGCTAATGGAAATGTCATTAGTTTTGCAGGTGTTTGGTCATAAACCAATGTATTGGACAAATTAAATGACCTGATGACGGCACTAGAGGAAAGGTTAAGGGTTTAACAAAGCCACTGCAATATCTTTGCTAAATGTCATGGCTTTAAATCCAATAGTTCTGCTGACATTTCCCTAAAAAACAAAAAGTCAAAAAAAACTGGTGCATTTACAGAAATGTTGGTTAATGTTGGTTGTTCTTTTACATAAAGAGAGTAAAATTAAATTCCTCCGAGATAAAACAAAAAAACTGTTAAGCCCTGAGCCAGCGTAAAACCCTGTGAGGCTGATTCCTATTACTGTGATAATATTTAGTGCATGTGTGAACAGCCCTGGTCCAAACCCTGGTTCACAAAAGACATAACTTACACACAAGAAAAATAACTTTGCTTTCATCACTGGAGACATAGAATGACACATAAGAGCAAAATATACACTGAGGTCTGCAATCAGGAAAGCAACCTAACTAACCTGGAACAACAAACTGCATCTAATGACACCAGACCATCTGGAATAAACTCCAAATAATAAGAAATTGCAAGAAGCCCTCATCTCTGGAATAACACTATTATGATCTCTTGATAATAAATACTTAATAATGTACTTTACTAACTACTTTGATCTTGATAAGAGCCACCACGACCTCCAGGGCCAAAACATTCATGTCTTCTGTGACTTAAAGATGAAACTTTGTCCTGAATGCAGATTTGAAGATGCAGTCACAGCTAAACTGGTATAGCTTGTCTGTCTTTTGTTTTTCTTCTGGTGTTCCAAATATAGCTGTGGTATTTGGGTTAAATGGAATCTTTGTCGCCCTCTTCTGTTCAGATTTGAACGGTTTCATTTCTCAAGAAATGATACCTAACTAACCCTCAGTATATAAACCCAGCCAGGTTCAAGACTCATCGGTACACACTACAGCAAGAGATGGGGCTCTGTGAGTATCACTGTTCCTTTGACAATACTTAGCTATACATTTCTTTGAAAGTGCTGATACTTTTACTTACAGTATATGATTTTCTTATTAAAAAAATATATAGTAACCATAGTAAATGTTTTTTACTAAGGCAGAAAAACTGTAAATGTTGATTTCAGTTTTCATCTTCTGTTTCAGTGACCTTTGTCGCTTTAGGAGGAGGCGCAGGTAAGACTTTGTACAGCCTTTATTGATCACCTGTGTTTATTTTCCCCATTTATTTTTATAGACATTGATGTAGAAAAGCCATTTACATGCTAGATTATTTTAAAGTGGCCTGACAAATTAGCAAGCTATCATTAACAACAAGTTTCCTCTGCTGTGTTCATGTCCATGTGCAGTAGCTGGGGTGGTCGGGGCTCCTTTTGTTCTGGGGGCCATAGGTTTCACCTCAGCTGGAATAGCAGCAGGCTCCTATGCTGCTGGCATGATGTCGGCTGCTGCAGTTGCTAACGGAGGAGCAGTGGCAGCAGGAAGTACAGTGGCAGTTTTGCAGGCAGCAGGTAAACACCATGACTTGATTTTTAAAATTAACTTTAATCTTGTAGTTGTAACTGTTGTATCTTAATGGTAATTTCACATTGTCATAATAGAGATTTGTAGCTTTGGGTTTACAATGCACTGTTTAGGTAGAATATAATGACACTACTGTGAAGGCTAAAATAATGTTTTACTTACTCTTTTAGCTTGAGGACAGGGCTGTCTCAGCTTCTCTGTAGCTCCATATCCTGATATAAAACCTGTTTAATCTTTCTATAGGTGCAGCTGGTCTGACAGCAGCTGCCAATGCAGCTGCGGCCAGCGCTGGAGCAGGCGTTGCAGGAACAGTGCTAGGACTGGCTGCACTCATCTGAAAATCATGAAGGAACAAGATACATTTCCGATTTTTTTTTTTTCATTTTTTACTTTTGCCAATGAAGGAAGCAATTGTAAATTACATCAGACATTTACTAAACAGCACTTTTTGTTTTCTCAGATAACTTAAATGTTTTGTTCAATAAATCGGTGTAACCTGTTAAAGATACTGGTTCAATGAGTCGTTTGTAAATATTTCCACTCCTCATAATTTCCACCAGAAAGGACTGAGTGAGTAAACAAATAAAGGTGTTTAGTAGTTCATTTTTAAATTAAAGTGGCATTGGTTTTTTTATGGCAACATAAGTTGTTGGCTGTAAAAACAAAACACTGAGCTTAAAGGGGAACGACGCCCATTTTCAAAATTCATACATGTTATTTCTATGGTCTAAGACAGTCCAAATATCAGTGAACATGAACAACTCTCTCCCAAATCCAAAAACTACAGTGCTAAGTATAGCATGTCAAAAAAAAGTTATAGTATAGTATGTCAAAAAAATTCAGTATATGTTGAACAAAAACTCATAGTATAGTATGTTGAAAAAAAAATAAAAGTAATAGTATAGTATATCGAAAAAAAGAGTCATAGTATAGTATGTTTAAAAAAAGTCATACTATAGTATGTCGCAAAAAGTAAAAAACAAAGTAAAAATAGTATAGTATGTACAAAAACGTCATGGTATAGTATGCTATAAAAATATGATAGTATGTCATGAAAATTTCATAAAAAGTCATAATACAATAGGTCATAAAAAATGTCATAGTGTAGTATGCCATAAAATGTGATGAAAATTAAAAAAAAAACAGTGAATCATGTCTTCAAAATATCATTAAAAAGTCATAGTATAGTATGTCATTCAAATGTCAATATGTCATACAAATATGATGAAAAGCAAGAAAAAGTCATAGTCATGTTATAAAATGTAATAAAAACAGTCATAGAAAAGTATGTAGTAAAGGTTTCATAACATAGCATGCCAATATTTGTTTTTAAGTTACCCAACATATCACATCATAAAAACGTCATAGAAAAGTAATCTTATAGTATGTCATAAAAAAATGTTATTAAGAAGTTATAATTTAGTATTCCACAAAAATGTCATAAAAAGATAAATTAAGAAGGCATAGTATAATATGCCATGAAAAATGTCAAAAAAAAAAGTCTTAAAGAATGCACTTTAAAAAGTCATTGTACAGTAGGTTAGAAAAAAAATGTCAGGAAAAAGTTATAGCATAGCATTTGCATTTGTATGGCTTCACCAGTCAGGTTGCAATTTACATCCAGGTTTGTCCAAAGTGTAATATCATAATTAACATGTGAATTATTGTCTTATGGCCAAAATTGTGTTTTTGGTGGCAATGCCCTCAACCTTTGGGAACCAAATTCTAATCAGTTAATCCTCAAGTCAATGTGGACATTTGTGCCAAATTTGAAGAAATTCCCTCAAGGCGTTCCTGAGGTATCGTGTTCACAAGAATGGGACAGATGTGAGGTCACGGTGACCTTTATCTTTAACCACCAAATTTGTGCTAAAAAGGAATAAGTTTCAAGTGTAAGGAATTGTAATAGTCTGACAGAAAAGAGTGGTTACTATGGGGTATTCACTGAAATTATTGTGTGAGGAATACTGCATTCATTAGACATCAATATAGAATATTACACTTGCAAAAGTAAGTTAAATGACTAACTGGTCTTCATATGATGTTGAAGAGGTTGTAATCAGCTGTTTGGTGTCTGCCTCCCCCTGCTGTAAACAGAAAGAATCATTTTAGCCACCATCAACTCATCTGAGCTCTCGCTTTTTATTCTAATTCTTGCCCAAGAGTAAAAGATTGAAACTCTTTTCACCTCTGCAACCCAATAAATAATAATCACTTTTTAAGAGTGAAAAAAGACAGAAAAGAGTGCTTTTTGAATACAGTCATTTTTACTTGAAGCGTTCAAACAGAAAAACTTGATTGCATAAGAGTGCCCAGATTTACCCAGATTCCACATCTGAGCAACTTTGGTCTTACAGTTCCAACAGTACCAATAACAAAACACCTAAATGACTAAATAAGACAGACAGGCAGCAACAACAATGGAGACAACGAACCTGCGGCACTTTAGGGACAAGTAGCAGAAATACAAATTGCACACAAGGCATGTCAATAAATGCTGAATATGTTAAAACATATCATTATGGTCTTGAACAAGAAAAAATATTAAGTAAATATAAAGTAAAATATTCAAATTTTTACCAATTTGCAATCTTGAAATACATTCATATACATTGATCAAACAACTACAAGTACAACATACATATACTAACATGCAAAATTGACGGGGAAAAAAATCCAACAATGGTAAGGAAAAAGGCACCCGTTTAAAAAAACTTTTAAACACACAGACAAGCAGTAAAGTGATACAATTATATAAATCTAAATGGAGATTCTGCATAAAGTGACTGATCAAAAATAGTCTTAAGTCACTTGACGTTTCCTAAGTAACCTGGCATCTAAAGAAATATTGTTTAGTATTTGTAAATGTTTTATAGTTCTAATATGTTATTTGGTTCTGCTTGATTTTAAATATATTTTATTTTGATTGGCTTTTTTGTCTTTCTAAAGGGTTATACGATGTTAACATGTGTGGGTAAAAATATAGAAATACAGTAAATACAGGAGGTTGCGGTATGTGAGGTAAATTTCAAAATTTTTAAATAAAAATTTTAAACAAACAGCATTGAATGCCACTTTCTAATAAGTTGATCTTTATAAATTGTAACTAATCGCTTTATTAATGGTAAGATAATAATTTACTAATGCTTTATATAACAGTTATAGGCTAAGCCATCAATATGAACAGATTTATCAGTTTATCCTCTATTTAGTAATAATGCAGTTATAAATGTTAATCATTAATAAGTGGTTAATAAATGGATTTTGGTGTAGATCCTCTGCAGCCCTTTCACACAAGGTACATGGTTATGTGGCCCAATCACTCACTCACTCATTGCACTCATCTTCAACCGCTTATCCTGGGTCGGGTCACGGGGGCAACAGCTCCAGCAGGGGACCACAAACTTCCCTTTCCCGGGCCACATTAACCAGCTCTGACTCCCCAGTCAGAGCTGGTTAATTAATGATCCCGAGGCGTTCCCAGGCCAGTGTGGAGATATAATCTCTCCACCTAGTCCTGGGTCTTCCCTGTGGTCTCCTCCCAGCTGGTTTTGCCTGGAACACCTCCCTAGGAATGCACCCAGGGGTCATCCTTACCAGATGCCCAAACCACCTCAGCTGGCTCCTTTCAACGCAAAGGAGTAGCGGCTCTACTCCGAGTCCCTTACGGATGACTGAGCTTCTCACCCTATCTCTAAGGGAGACGCCCGCCACCCTCCTGAGAAAACCCATTTCGGCCGCTTGTACACGCGATCTTGTTCTTTCAGTAATGACCCAGTCCTCATGACCATAGGTGAGAGTAGGAACAAAGATTGACCAGTAGATCGAGAGCTTTGCCTTCGAGCTCAGCTGTCTTTTACTTGAACTCCTTCATTTGGGATAGTGACTCATTCCCCGGAGTAGGCAATCCATCGGTTTTCTGCTGAGAACCATGGCCTCAGATTTAGAGGTGCTGATCCTCATCCCAGCCGCTTCACACTCGGCTGCGAACCGATCCAGTGAGTGCTGGAGGTCACAGACCAATGATGCCAACAGGACCACATCATCTACAAAAAGCAGCAATGAGATCCTCAGCACACTGAACTGCAAACCCTCCTCCCCCTGACTACGCCTCGATATCCTGTCCTTGAATATCACAAACAGGATTGGTGGCAAAGCACAGCCTTGGCGGAGGCCAACCCCCACCGGAAACAAGTCCAACTTACTGCCAAAAACCCGAACACAGCTCTCGCTTTGGGCGTACAGAGATTGGATGGCCCTAAGAAGTGACCCCCTCACCCCATACTCCCGCAGCACCCCCCACAGTATCTACCGGGGGACCCGGTCATACGCCTTCTCCAAGTCCACAAAACACATGTAGACTGGATAGGCATACTCCCAGGCCCCCTCCAGGATCCTTGCGAGAGTGAAGAACTGGTCCGTTGTACTACAGCCAGGACAGAATCCGCATTGTTCCTCTTCGATCCGAGGTTCGACTGTCGGCCGAACCCTCCTTTCCAGCACCTTATAGTAGACTTTACCAGGGAGGCTGAGTAGTGTGATACCCCTGTAATTGGCACACACTCTCTGGTCCCCCTTCTTGAACAGGGGAACCACCACCCTGGTCTGCCACTCCTTAGGCACTGTCTAAGACAGACTTCCATGCAATGTTGAAGAGACGTGTCATCCAAGACAGCCCCTCCACACCTAAATCCTTCAGCATTGCTGGACGGCTCTCATCAATCCCCGGGGCTTTGCCACTGTGATGATGATGATCCCCCATCAACCTCCAGAGCTCTGCCTCTACAATAGAGGGCGTATTAGTCGGATTCAGGAGTTCCTCAATTACCTCCTTAGTTGAGGTCAACAGTGTCCCATCCTTACTTTACACAGCTGGATGGTTCCTCGTTTCCCCCTCCTGAGGTGCCGGACGGTTTTCCAGATACATTTTTCACAAGCTGGCAACTCAAACATTGTTCTCATTAAGCCATTAGTTACAATTTATACACTGTTTATAAAGGGTTCATTAGAACCCTTGTTGTACCTCTATTAACTACTAATGTAACAACCAATGGATAAAATAACCACCGGAGCTGAAATGTCATCAAGTGAAAATCAAAGAATTGTTTAAATTAATGTTATCATGACATCACATTGCTTTATAATCACACTATTACATAACATACAAAACACATTGCATCAACTTGGTGTTGTTACATTCTCAACCCATTTCAAGGACATTTTTTCATAGTTTTAAAGCCCAAAATAATTGTCTTTTAGTCTCCTGTGCAACTACACAGTGATATTCAGGCTACTTGGATTCTGAAAAAGTCTTTGTGTCATTAATTTCTGTCTTGGTGACTCTCTGAGCTATCCCATAGGGCACGTGGCACGCTACTGTCCCCATTTCCGCTGCCCCCTCCACATGAAACATCTGGTCATCAAAGAAAATGTGGGGCCTGATCTTTTCAAGCATGGGGCCCTTGGGTGCCCCTGCCATAAAGAGAGCCTCATCGATCTCCAGACCCCACGAGCGCAGAGTTTTTAGGGCTCTGGTACCAGAGCTGGCTGCGCTGCGAGCTGTCACCAAGTAGGTCCGGATGGGGCAGTTCATGCGCTGGCCTTTGCCATAAAATTTCTTCTGCAGCTTTCCTAAAGCCTCCAGGAAACCTTTCAACGGCCCCTGCAGAAAGAAGAAGGAATAGAGTAAGACCACGATCTCTATTTGGTAGTTTCTACATTTGTGTGGCTCGTTATGTTTTCAGATCTACTTAATTGTTAGAATCTGGGCCAAAACCCAAAGTTCATAAAGTGTGCTCTATATACCAGCTGCTTCATAATGACTTTGGTCCTACTTTCACAGTATTGACTGTCCTTCCTATTGGTATAATAACATTGTAATTACTAAGTTAGTTCCTGAGATCTGGAAATGTGGTGACATCACAAACAGAAGGGGGAAAGAAATAAGTGGTCACGAAGGTTTAAGACAAACCCCCAGATTAGCCACATTTCTTTTGAAGAGAAACTGGCAAATGGTAAAATCATGAACCAAGTTAACAGACTAAATTCCATGTTTATCTGTGACCTTCTGTACTTACTCGTGCACACTGTTTTCCTGCTCAATTAGGGGTTGTTGCCGTCATTTCAGGTGTGCTCACTTTCAGTTGTACATTCAAATGAAGTCCTTTTGATAATTTCAACAGCCTGGCCACCACTTGTTTCTTGCTCTGTCAGAGCATGAAGTTGCTCTGTGGCGCATGAAGCCAAAATGGCTCAACTGCCGAGTGATAAAATGCCCGGATCTTCCGGCGATCGTCCGCATCCATTGGGCCCATAGAGCAGGCAAATGCGTTTTCCTTTACCCAGCATCCCAAGCGCTTGGTCTGGGCCTCATTCACATCAATAGAGGAAGGGAAATAACTCCGGATCTGGCTAGTAGTGCATTTTATAACTTTTAGGACCTAATGATGTAAATAAGGGCAAGTGTTTAACCAGTTTGTGTTTTGAAAGCCACAATGTTAACGTTGTAGCCGTAGCTTCAGCCATGCTGTTTTGATCGGCGTCATGTAGGCGTGGCTGCGGTAGGATAACAGCGCACAGCCAGCAGACCTGGGACCTGCTGACCACTTGCCTCTTAACGGATCATGAATGCATAAAATGATAAATAAAAGTAGCGTGATGAATGCATCCAAACGTAACAGAGTAAAAGTAATGATTTTCTCTGAAAATCTACTCAAGTCAGAGTAAACTGTACGCTGCATTACAACTGCTCTGACAAGCACAATTTACTCAAAAAAAGTTACTTGAGTATATGTAACAGAGCCTCTGCATATCCTCAGCTTATGTCATGAGCGTACACATAGTAAAGATTCTCACTCCTTGGGGTTAGGTCAGTGACCTCGCCCCACCTCTGTCAGAGAGAACACTCCAAGGGAGGGTGGTAGTGTACTGTATTGCACTATATTGTTTGGTGTCTCTTGCACTGTCTAAAAAATAAAAATGATTATATACCAAAAAAAAGAAAGATGTCATCCATGTTTCCCAATCTCAGAAATGACTTGTCAGTACAATTTTATCATAAGTGATAGAAATTATTGTCAAAAGTACAAAAATAAAACCTAAGTTGTAGCAAATCAGAACTATCCTTTCATTAGATGTACTACATGCTCTACATTTCCAATAGCAGTGTGTCACTATGTGTATACTGTACATGGTCCAGAGGCTTGTTCTCGTGTGCCTTCTCGTGCTCAAAGAACTTGTCCAGTCCATGGGCCTTGTAAATGCGCTCAGACTCATCAGAGAAGAGGACGGCATCACCGTCAAAAGCGACACGCAGCTGAGTCTCCGACACTTCCGTCATCTTCTCTGGGGTGAACATGGTGGCTGCTGCTATACCTGAATGTAATGTTGAGAAACAGGTGTGTATAAATACTCTTTACATAGCATGTAGCAGAGACATTAACCTCTTAAAGTCTCTTTAGTGTAGTATTACAGTTCCTCAGTAATATACCTTCTTCCAGAGCTTCCCGAACCTTGTCTGGATCAGCAGACAGGTAAAGGTTAGTGTGGTAGGCCTTCAAGTAGCCTATGGGACTGTTTCCCCCTGTCATACAGAAGCGCTCGATGAACAACTCTGCAGAGATGAGGAATCAAAAGATTAGTGAACAGCTGATGTACAGAAAATTGAAGCTATGCAAGAATCAACTGATCACAATGTTGTGAAAAGAATCGGGGGGAAAAACTACTAGGGGTGAAAAAAAAACCGATTCATCTATGTATCGCAATTATTCCATACGGAGGTAGAAGGAAGTTACCACTTTTATTGTTGTAGTCTGAATAACGTGACATCATAGCCGCTCTGTATCCGCCAACTAAAACAAACCGTAGCTGACGCAACAAGGAAGTACAAAACAGCGGAGGGCCCACGTAGATATGACTCGAACCCTCACATATTAAATCCAACGTGGTAAACACACATATGGTAAAGTATGGAAACGCTTTGGGTTTCACACATTGGCAGGAAAAGCAGAGCTAGACACCATGGCTAAAGCTGCATGCTAACTCTGTCATGGACAAGAAACATTATTGTATTGTGGTAACGTGTGGTCAAGCCAGCCGTCACTCGCAGCTCCGTGGTCAAATCGGCCGACGCTACAACTGTAGAGCACCCATATACTGAAATGTATGTTAAATGCATTCAAATGAATCTGACCATGGATGTACTGTATAAAGAGAACAGAGCTGATGGGTGAGCTAGCGACGGACTTGGCGAAGTTAGCGAAAGTATACACGTGTAATACATGAATGGAAATAAGATTGATTGGATTGGATTCACCAGAAGTATAAAACATTACATGTCCCTTATAAATTAAAAAGAAAATACCACTAATTTGTGAAGGAAATGTCTATTCTTTCATTTTTGAATTGCTAGAAAAAATTTAATAAATAATTCCTGACAATGACTGATATATTTGACTTCAGGACATCTCTGACTACGTACATGCTGAAAATCAAACATTTTAATGTATTAATTTAGATATCGTTCAAATTAAAAGTCCCTAGAAGTTTATGATTAAACTTTTCCCCATCTAGTGTTAAAGAAAGTTAACAAAAATCACAAAAATCATAATATCAAATCGCAATACTTAAAAATCACAATAAATATTGAATCGGTACCCAAGTATCGTGATAGTATTGATTTAGGAGATAAGTGTATCGTCCCAGGCCTAATAACTACCTGTTTTTCCATTCGTAGCTGATCACTGTCAACATCAAATACTGAATGCCAGTGGTGTGTGGTTTTATGAGGAAGAGCAGGGAAAAGGAAGAGAAAACCCGGGGTGACATGAAATGAAAAAGCCTGAGATTTTTCTGCTTGGCTTGAATACATCAGTGGGTGCTGGCTGTGGGACTGCCAAACCCCTGAAAGAACCAGGACCGGCTCCCTTGGGGTCATAGTGTGGTGTGTGTACCATGAGACAGATCCCACCTTAACCAATGTCTATCCCCGTTCATCCACAGGGAGCAGAGCAACCCCTTAAACTGAGAGGGAGTCTGTCAACACTCAGGAAATAAATGTAGCCTAACCCCTTAATTCCAATTTTGTTACAGGATTATCTTTGCATACCTCTTTAATGCTACATCTGATAATCCCTTTGCATGTGAGGTGAATTGGTGAAGGTTACTAAAATATAAAATTAGGAAGACTCTGACTATGGTGCAGAGAGGCCAAGTTAGCTTAGTGTATAACTATAGCTTAAAATTCCCATGCATTCATATTTAGCCACTATGAGCGCTCTGCATAAAGCTGGGGACACACCAAGCCGGTTATAACATAAATGCCTCATTGAAATCGGTTGAGAAATGCAGATGTTATAATGCTTTTTATCCAGAAAAACAGCAGCTCCCTTATTCACTTGTATTTGTTTAGGGCCAGTGCTGCCCGCTCCTATATGGCGGTGAAGTTGGCATATCGCAGCATCTACAGGTGCGTGTACGTGTACTTGCGTAATTTCCTTGCGTCTCTCCACGCATCTGCAGCGGGTGGGATGCGAGGAAAAGACGCAAGTGAAGGAAAAGTGGATGCAATTAAGAGACTTGGGATGCTGATATTGATTTAAGCTGTGCCTTGTGTGATTCCCATACTGAAACTATTGTCCATCTGTTCTGGAAATGTACACATATCCGTAAACTGTGGCAAGATATTCGTAGATTTACCTCGGAAAATATTATCTGTGACTTTGGACTTCTACTGGAAAATGTATTTTTTGTTTTTTTTTAAAGGTTCAACACAATATATGAGAGAATTTTTTCTGATCCATCTCTTAATCATTGTCGCAAAATTTTACATTCAGAAATGCAAATTTGCGAGAGTTAAACCTCACTTTAATGTTTTTCAGAAAGAAATGGAACTATATATTAAAACAACTTCTTCTGCAAAAAAACAAAAAGGCCAGTAAAACGGTGAGTTTGTGCTCCCATTTTAATGTTTTTAATTAAAAGGGACTGTTTGTATCTTCTTACACGTATAAATCACACGGGTCAGTGTCTCATGCGTGCTCGCGTGTGTCTACGCTGTTCAGACAAGACTCCAACACAAACTACACAGAAGCACCAAAACCGCAAAGTTCTATCTAGTGAAGCCCGTCTTGTAAAACAGTTTTGGCCACGGTCGGAGGATGCGGAGGAGACCGTAGCTTTAGTCTCTGCTGTACTCTGCTCCTCTGGTAGCTTGCCTTCACTCAGCTCGCTCCACCTCACGCGCATGCGTGCACACTCCACACTGCAGAAGACTTCGTAGCTCTGAGAACATCTAGTGAATGTACAGTGGACGTTTGTGCAGAAATAAATGCTGCAGCTCCTCCAGACCAACAGAGGTTTTCTGTGTCTTGTGAAGTGACGGGGCTCCGCAGCAAGTAACGTTATCGTCTCTGACCGGGTGCCGGTTTCTCCCTCCGGCCGCGGTCGGGAGGCTGAAGCAGGAAAAGCCAACACTAGTATCAGCATTGATTCATGGAGAGACCTTCGTCTGGTCAGCTAACATTACTGCCAAGCAGCTGAAATATAGAGTGATATTGTGGTTTTAGCTGACGTGTGTCGCCTCACTGTTTTGAGCGATGCTCGGTCATGTCTATGTAGAGCAAGCAAGCGTGAGCCCGACGCTGACTTTCGTTGACTTAACGGCCACAGGTGTCGCTGTTAACAAGCATTTCTGATTCTTACAAACAGTCCCTTTAAGTTACTATTATTTATTTATTTCTATTAACCCCTGGCATGTTTTGTCTATTATGTTACTTTTTTATGTTTGTTTGTTTTTATTTATTTATCCCTTTATTTCCTTTATATGTATTGTTTACCTGTTTAATTGTTCTGTGTGTTGTTTACAAATTTAAAATAAAGTTTATTGGGGGGAAAAAAAGAGACTTGGGATGCACCCTATCAATATCTATGGTCCTTACTGCAGCAGCACAAACACTAATGACCTATTATCTATTATCTATAAATGTCCATATCATTACATTCCTCAGTGTCCATACTCACTCAGAAACTCGGTGGTCAAAAGTGTTTCTGCCTGCAGTCTCTCTCCTCACAGTTAGTGAGGTCCACACCTGCTGTGGCGGATTAGCAGTAATTACTGGATGAAAACAGCTCCAACACACGGCTTACTCTCCCGATATTAACGGGTTACACGCTGATAATTTAACTCCTGGCTCCTAATTTCGATGACCAAACGTATATTAACATATTGCACGAAACTTGCAACGAGCACTGAGCTTCTTGTTATATTCACCCACTTCTTCTCTCTGGTCTGCTGCTCGCTCTGAACGCTCTGAACCCAACCAGGTAGGTCACCATACTCTTCTCTGATTGGCTAATAACAAATTGACTCCTCCACCTGAGAGGTTCAAGGGCTACTCAAAAAAGAGGACATTTCACAGCTTATCAAACTCATACATTCCTCCATAGCAGGGGTCAGCAACCTTTACTATCAAAAGAGCCATTTTATGCAAAGAAAAAAAAAAAAATCTGTCTGGAGCAGCAAAACATTTGATCATTGTGATGAAAGTAACGAAGTTTATAGTCTAAGTATATAGTATATAAGTCTAATGCAGTGAGGGCCAAAGAGCAAATGCACTACGGAGTATTAGGGCCATAATGAGGGAAACAAAATCTGAGATTTACAGAATTAAGTCATAATATTACGAGAATAAAGTCATTACTTTACCAAAAAAAAAGTCGTAATATTATGAGAATAAAGTCATAACTTTACAAGAAAAATGCATAATATTGCAAGAATAAAGTCAGAACTTTGCAATAAAAAAAAGTCGTAATATTCCTTGAATAAAGTCATTACTTTAGGAGAAAAACATCGTAATATTACAAGAATAAAGTCATAACTTTACAAGACAAAAAAAGAAATAACACGTAAAATTACTACTCTCATAATAATACTTTTTTTTCTCGTAAACCCTTGACTTTATTCTCATAATATTATAACTTTATTCTTAAAATCTCAAATTAATTTCTTTTCCTCAATGTGGCCATCGTACCGTCGAACGTTAGACCTACAACAATGATAAATAAAAATTTAAATGTACACAAGGAGTTATTCATTTCCATTTTTAAAAATCCACAGGGAGCCACTGGAGAGGAGCTAAAGAGCCGCATGTGGCTCCGGAGCCGCAGGTTGCAGACCCCTGCTCCATAGTAATGCAAGTTATTACACACCAGCGATAATTGAACATGCCCATTTCGAGATATAGGCCACATTTGTTAAGTAAATACTAGGGCTGTCAACGCGATAATAACACGTTAGCGCAAATTCGTTTTAACGCCACTAATTTCTGTAACGCATTAACGCATCTTGTGATTTTTAGGTTGTAAGGGGCTCCGTTTTAAAGCTATAGTGTGAAGATACTGGCATCATATGAAACTAAAAAAACCTAATGAATCCTTTGGTACCAACCATGTCTAATACTCCAAACTTACGCTAAATTTTGGTGAGGAACTGTCATGTCCATTTTCAAAGGGGTCCTTTGACCTCTGACCTCAAGATGTGTGAATGAAAAGTCTCTACTTTACAGACTTTATGATAATCACATGCAGTTTTAGGGCAAGTCATAGTCAAGTCAAAACACTGACAGCTGCTGTTGCCTGTTGGCCTTGAGTTTGCCATGTTATGATATAAAATTTCTACACATTGTGGCTCTAAAGAGAAAGCTAAAAGGATCAAGCCAGTGATGCTGGATGAGGATATACACTAGACAAAGGATAGGAGGTTCTACGTGTATTAGTAACTCACGGTGATGATTGATGGTATTGATGAGCCTTAAGCCGACGTATGCGTGGTTGTTGGTCATGAGCACAACGTCAAAGAGCTCCTCGCTCGCGGGGTAAAGCTCCCTCAGTTGAATGTTCACAGCCTCCAGAGCCTGGCAACACAACCAAACACAGATTTGAGTTAAAGACGATGCTATATCACTGCAGTGGGGATGGAAATGTGTGTCAGTATGAGTGGGTTGGTGTTTTTATGCTTATTATTCCTCATTCAACGCCTCCAGACACACGATCTAACACTGACACCAAGAAATCACTCTGCATTGGGTTTGATATAGTGTATATGTGTTTGTTTCTCTCACCTTGACGAAGGAGAAGGCAGGTCCGGGGCTGAAAGGCTGCGTTTCATGCTCCACCTGATACTTGATGTACTCTTCCAGGCCCTGCTGCTCGTAGATCTGCTGCTCCTTCTCCATGTTGAAGATGACTCGTGCTGACACGCCGATGGTGATGGCATTCTCCGGCTTTGGCTGGAGGATAAGAGTTTTAAAAAAAAAGAAACGTTTAATTTACATCCACTGAGGACATTGTAGATATTCCTGATTTTAATTTACATTAATTTACATCCACTCCATCTTCACAAACACAGTTACCTTATTTGAATGAGTTTTGTTATCCAATTAGGTTACGAGTTGTAACTTCTCTGCCTGCAGGAGCACAGTACATTATTCATAGTCTGAGCAGCAGACCCATTTTTTCTAACAGTTCCCAGTAGAAAGGCTTGTTACCAACGGTGGGTAAACTGAGTGGGCTGATGTGGCAGAATAGAAGTGACAGTGAGTTATGAAATACTCTCCTCTGCAAGACTCTGATAGTGCAGGCCCACATACCAGGCTGGCTGACAGCTGTTAACTCGTTGGAGTCTGCGACAACAACAGAAAATATAGCACACTGTGTATATAATGGTGCTTGAACTGTTTGGTCATTGTCATAAAATTGTTAGACATGAAGACATTTGAATGTCATCACAAATGTATTATTTGTTCGTTGTCATCTGTTGGGTATTTTCAAAGGCCTCAGAGTCCTTCACACTTGGCATGCCTTATGTGAGGAGACTCTGGGTGTCTGAAGGTCAAGGTAAGATGAGGACATTGTAGATATTCCTTATTCCAACAGTCTAAACAAAGGGTTACACACAACATTGTTTCGCTTCCTCCAAGGTTGTGTGATTACGTGATTCTGCATGATGTGGGGCATTCAGGCTGGGTGAATCTTATGTTACTTTAAAGGAGCAGTGTGTAGGACCTGGAGGTATCTAGCGGTGAGGTTGCAGGTTGCAACAAACAGAAACCTCTCCTGTGTGCCAAGCATGTAGGACAACTACGGTGGCCGACGCAAAAACGCGAATGGCCTTATTTAAAGCCAGTTGTTGTAAGAGTAGCATAGGTCATTTGGAGCAGAGCTAGTGCTTAGAGTGTGTGTGTGTGTGTGTGTACGAGGGAAGTGAGAGGTGAAGCAAGAGAAAGAGAGTGGCGGTCACAGCAGCGAGTAACGTTATCAACTCCGGCCCAAGCAGGAAAACTTAACAGTGTTTGTTTTGTCCGTTCTGGGCTACTGTAGAAACATGGCGATCCAACATGGCAGACTCCGTTCCCTATGGAGATATATACAGTTAATTCTTCGGTAACATAAACACGACTCTTATTTTTAGGTGATTGTACACTAAAGAAAACTACTAATATATATATAAGAAATACTTATTAATATTCTATTTAATTTTTGCCAAAATATCCCCCCAAATGTTACACAGTGGTCTTTTGAAGAGTATTAGAGTTCATGTCCCAAACTTCCAACCAAGACAACTCCCTGCACCCTGTAAGGGCCTGAAGTTGTAGTTGTTGCGTCTGTTTTTGTATGTTTGGTGCATCCTCTGCAGGTAAGAAATCCAAATAAGTGGATAGCTGTTATGGAGAACCGTGCACCTGATCTGAAACAAGAGCCCTCTGTGCTTTGCTCAGTTTCCATCTGAGACAATAAAGCCTTGCTGAGCCATTGTATCCCGTTTCACCCAACTATCTCCACTTTACTTTCTTTCACTAAGGCTTTAAATGCTGCACTTGCTATGGTAAACCTGGTATTAACCCTCCTGCTGGTACCAGGGCTGGACTTTGATAAAGGTGAGAGGCCAGATCAGTCTTGGCCACTGTGAAATAAGCAGCCAAGTAGTGAACACAAGTGTGTCTTGTTAGGCAAGTAAGAGCAACTTAATTCAGCTCCAAAGTGATGACAACATGATTAAATTAAACTTCATATTCCAGCCAATTAGACTTGTTGTCAGGCTATTAAATAGGCGTTATCAGTCACTATAAGCCCCATAGATGTGGGTCAATAGGGGCCTACTACACCCACTAGTATGTTTTATCATCTATTCACATGGTAGATCACCGAAAGAAGGTATGAAAGAAGACGACAGCGTCCTCTAGTAACCGTAGTAGAAGTGGAAGTCTGGCGCTGTAGCAAAGACAGCATGAATCTCCAGATGGGTTGGAAGACAGGGTAATGGATGGGACAGAAAACACAGGGTTTATACCCAGAACACCAGAGTTCGCATCCTGTGAATAGCCAATTACATGTAGTTGTGTTTGTAGTTATTAAACAAAACTAAGTGGTTGTGTTGCCTAAACCTAAAGAACCTGTAGTTGTGTTGCCTAAACCTAAAGAAGCCGCTTTGTTTGTGTTCAAAGCATAACATTTCATACAGTTTTACAACATGTTAGAATGTGTTGCTTTTTGTTCACTTTCACTTTTACACCGTAGTAGGCGTAGTAGGCCACTATTGACACACTTCTATGGTGCTTATAGCGACTGATAACACTGAGGCAATTTAATGGCCTGATTAGATTAGGTTAGATTAGATGAGATTCAACTTTATTGTCATTGCACATAGTACAAGTACAAGTACAACGAAATGCATTCAACTGATAACAGTCAATGAGCCTCCTCTTTGCTGTCAACAACTCTGACACTATACAAAGGCATGGGAACTTATAGAGACTGCACCAGTAAATGGATGCTGCATAATGAAGGCTGTAGGGATACTCACTGGTTGAGGTTTCCTGGTGGGGGTAGATGGCTTCAACACCATCCCAGCATCTTCCCAGGGGGCTCGGCTGCTACTGTTGGTCAAGTCCTGTCCACTGGTGGACAGAGTGTGGCCGTTGTTTATACTCATGTTACCTTTTCGGCTCACAACTGTCCCAACTTCCTCAGGTCCACACTGAGTCCCAGTGTGTGTCCTGATCTCTCTCTTCTCTTGTCTCTCTCTCTCTCTCTCTTTGGCAGGAGTTCACAACAAAGTCCTTACTCACTCTTACGTGCAAAATTTGAATTCTGTCCTGGTGCACTCGGAGGATGAGATCACTCTGCAGCTGCAGAGGCACTGCACTAAAAGGAGGAAGGAAGTGAAGATGCTGCAGATTAAGAGAGAGATGGCCAGGGATTCAGAAAAGGCTGTTATTTGTGATATTTCTTCTCATCTCTAGCATAATACGCATTGTGTTCCTTGTTCAGCTCCTCTGTGCGGGTCTTTTCTTGTGTGCACCTCTCTCTCTCTCTTACACACACACTGCTGACTTCAAGCCATTTTGCATCCTCCCCCTTTTTAACCCTTTCAATTTTTAATTCCCTGGAGCAGCAGCAGAGCATGTGATTTAATGTATGTGACAACTGGTTGATGCTATTGGACAAAACAGGCCGGTGTGTCAGAACGTCGCTGTGTCATGATGCTTGTAATGCATTCATGCTTCAGTTCTCCTCATAGAGAGACGGAGTAGGGTATCTTTCAACGTTGAACTGTTTTCTCATACAATGCATTAATAGATCATTTAAAGTGATGATGGTTATTATTGTATTATGTTGCATTATCCCATGTGCTCTAAACTCCCAATCGTACGCTAGCTACTGTTTCATATTCCTGCTCAGCAGTGTGGGAAATGGAGTCCTTCCTGGGTCATTTGCTTCCTCCTGTGCATCAAATGATCATTTCTCCTCGCCCCTTTTCCATACAAACCCCTGCAGGATCTTTCCATGGATTGAGTTACAGAGCAGCAGTCCCAGTTGCCAGGCAACGGCCAGGGAGTCAGACTGGCTGGGACCAGATCTGATTGGCTGTGGGGACACCAGGCTGTATATATAGCCCTCTAAATATGGCATCAATCAGAAACAGGCTGGTGATGCTGAGAACAAAGATGAAAGTCTGGGTTTTGCTTTGAAGAGCATTAACGCATTATAAATAATATTAGCTTTTATGATAACAAAAAGACAATTTAGTAACTACAGATGTTATCTGGGAAGAAGATACTGAGCAGACATTCATGCTTAAGGACTAGAGGAACAAAAGGATAATAAAGACACAACCTGACGGGCATATACGGCCATCATCTATAAATCTGTCAGCATTACAGAGGTAGCAATACTGTTTGTTTGTTTTTCAATTAAGATTTCCATTGTTTCCTTCACAGACATAAAAAAATCAGTCCAGTGTGTTTTACAGACAAATATTCACAAAAATACATATATAATTAAAGAAATTAAATCAATTCAAGTAAAAAAATAAATATGTAATTAAAGACGAAAAACACAAAACAGCAGATATAAATTAACAGCAGGGACAAATAAAATAAAAATTGTAAAAGCCATATTAACATAAAAAATTAGAATGCACCAAAAGAAACAACATTAGAAATTAAATATACACACAAACATATATACACATATTCATATATATAATACAGACATACATGCATACTCCTACCCTGCAAGTATATATATACATACTGCATACAAGCACATGGACATTATAAACTAAGTGGATGCTCGAACTGAAACTATTTTCTCCCATCCCATAAACCTATCCCCGTCTTGCTGTGAACATGGCGCACTGTATTGGTTTTAAGTCATGAATACATCAGATTTATGCAATACTTACTGTTGACATCAAGGCTATGTAAAAAAAAAAAAACATTTTCTAACACCATAAGTGACCAAAAGAAATTTTAAAAAGGTCTTTTTCACTACTTGTCAGTGTAAATGTGTAGTGTTCCTTTCTATGCTCAGATTGTATCAAATTACAAAACAGCAGGGGACCATTACACTTATCCAATACTTGTAGAGGCAGCATACATGAAACTGACAGTGCAAAGTGACATTTGCAACAGTGCCCATGTTACTATCAGGATAATGTGTACGGCTGTGACCACACACTCTCCTCCGGGCTCTCCAGAGACCAGACTCAAAGAGCTTTTATCGATTGACTGCGGACAACTGAAGGATTGTGTGTCTTTCATTGTCTGGAGCCTGAGGAACCGTAGCTGTAATCTATTTGTATTATATTTAGATATGTTAGATATAATTAGAAATTAAACATGCACATTCATTAGTGTATCTCAACATTATGTGTACAAATGAGCACAGATCTATCATATTTAGTTTAATCCTGATTAACACTTCCCATTTGAATCTCAGCAGTGTGTTGGTATTGAAAGCTACACTTCTTGCATTTCATGCTCACAGCCACTAGAGCGTAGTAGAGGATAGGTAGACCTCTCCAGTGTGGTCCTGAATACTTCACCGCTTCATTCATTACTCTGGGCGTTGTAGACAAAGAGGACGTGAAAGAGAAACTCTGTGAACGTGAGAGAGGAAGTTAATCTGAAAACCTGAGTTTCTGTGTATCCTGAACCACTTTAACTTGTAACTGAGTGGCTATATTATTCCTTTCTAGAGAGACTTTCAGTTTGTGTGGTAATTAATATGCATTATTATGAGCTAAAACTCATGGTTTTACTAGAATTACTAGAATTAACCTCATATTTTCATCATATTTTCAAAGAATGACTATCATTCTGTTTTATTAAAGAAAGGTTTGTAAAATGTGACGATTCAAAGCTTCACATAATGTAGAAATACCACATTTCTTGTCTATAGAGAGCCTCTGAAATGGAAAAAAAAAAACAACTCACATTAATAACATGATTTTAATCTGTTTCTTATAGAGGAAGTAAAGACTTCACATTCTGCTGTATTTGTGGAACATCAATGATCCATTTACTTTTTATGTGGCAAAGCCCTGAGCCCACACTCGCTCTCTCTGCCTCGCTTTGTGTCTCTGCTTTCTAGTCTGGGCCTCTGAGGGGGTTAACAGGACATGGAGACAGTTGGGCCGCACCCACTGAGCTGATTTGAATAACGCCGGCATTTGGCGCGAGGCTCAGAGGAGCCAGCCTTTCTTCATACCGGCTGTGACACCACTCCCCTCCCCGTGCACCCTGGAGTGGCGGGAAATGCTAGAGAGAAAGAGGCACAGAAGGAAGAGAGGGGGACTGCACTGGCTGCTTTTGCACATCATCTCTGTACCTGCAGTCATTGGGTTACCCTGGAAACATGTCAGATACAAAATGTACCTTGAAATACAAAAAAAAGACAGAGAGAAAGAAAAGAGGAAGAAAAAGCAACACGCTTCCCTCTCTGTTTTGGCGCGAGACGGATAGAGAGATAATGCTCTCTCAGTGGTTGTGGGTGGAGACAAAAGCAGGCATGAGTGGAGCGGGCCAGAACAAAGAGGGTAACAGCCTGGACTAACCCCCCCCCCTACCTCTTATCAGCCCCCTCCCCTAACACAGCCTGAGGGCTCCAGGCAAGGCAGATGACTATTATAACCTTAATCAGTCCTTCAAAGCGACCACTCAGGCATGTTTGCCACCAGATTCTTTGTTCTAACTGGGGTTCTACTTAGTTTTGGCTTCCTCATTTCCCTTGTATAAAACTCACAACCACACACACACACACACATGCTGTTACCGCACAGAAGTAGCAGCCCTTTTCTTGCTGTGATAAGAGCTGGCGACCATCCACCGTCAAGATAAAGGACCCATATGAAGGTCATTTCCTGAAGTGGCATCTCAGGCCATTAACAGCACCCACACTGCACTCTAAGTGACATTATTGGATTTGTTGTCATTGCCTTTCAGTGAGGCAACAGTCTAGATTCACCCCTAACCCCCTAAATCTGTAGCGTAAGTAAGTGGGTGGCAGCTGACGAAGCACCGGCATCTTTTCGTCTGGCAAAATTCAACAGAGAGCAAAAACGAGCAGAGCAGCAGTACCTCTCACTTCCTGCCTCCAATGGGTTCGACACAAAAACAGGAAGTCTGTGCTGCCTGTGTGTTTCCTAGGCCTTATAACAGAGCCTCTCTCTCTCTCTCAGCGTTTCACACACACACACAGGCCTATAGTGGGGAAGAGGAAAGCAGGGCACCGATTATTACATAAGCTCCACAGTGGTGGTCACTCAAGCCCTGACGACTACAGCAGTCACATTCAGAAGCAGGCTGAAAAGAAGGAATTGTAACCATGCAGGACAAACAGAGACATCTATACATTCACCATCTGATAAGAGACAATCTGATAGCATACACTGTGTGCGTGGGTGGGTGGGTGTGAATCTGCATTATAGCATTTAAATGTATATGGATGCAAATAGAGTGCTTCATTTTGTAGGCCCACCAGGGTTCCTCCGACAAAAAGCCAATGGGATTTTTCCATTGAAAGATAAACTCTGTGGCAAACACACGTTTATGATACTTACAAGTTTGATCAGAAAGATCATCTCCAAAAATGAAAACCGCTTTAATGATTTTTCAAGTGTGAATACAGTCGCTAGAAGTAAAAAGCTAACATTGGGCTCTAAACAAACTACACACGGTCGCACAAGCGCGAATATACTGTAAGGCGGATGAGTCGGCGTGATGACGTCTCATTTAGCCACTTGTTAGCAACCGCCTTTTTTAAGACCTGTAAAAGCTTCAAAATTCACGAGTGGGGTATGTTTTGATTTATTTTATGTCATAGAACAAAACATTAAAATCTCTTCAACTTGTGTTAACCACAGATCTTATTTCAGGCATCTAACTAAAAACCCGTTCAAGAAACGTATTGACTTCCAGACGAGGGAACCGGAAGTGTTAAATTGCTAACTCATTTCTGTGTTTTAGTACTCATTCCTGTAGCACTCTAAAAACTCTCCATATACACTCAGTAATTGGTCAATAAATTGGCTTTTGATGTGTGTGTGTGTGTGTGTGTGTGTGTGTGTGTGTGTGTGTGTGTGTGTGTGATGGTGGGGGGTTACTGATTGCTGAAGGCCTCATCGAGAGGGAGACAAAGAGCGCAAGCGCTAGAGTGAAGATCTTGAGGGGGGGTATAGTCGTGGTGGTGTGGCAACTAGGAGGTCTGCAGGGGGTTAAAGGGGACGGGGGAAGGGGTTAAGCCCCTGTCTGAGTAGCTTGGGGTGTGAGTGTTGGTGGGGGGGTGGGGGAGCGAAGGAGGTGGGGGTTGGTGGTGATGGCAATCAATGGGACTAAATTCAAAAGATGCAGCAAGTTTCCCAACTTCAACTGAAGCAACCTTACACCGCAGAGCCAAACAATGGAACATCTGCTGGCTGACAAAGCTGAGAGAGCAACAGTGGCTCTGATTTAAACTGCTTCTCTGACTGTGGATAAAACCCCCAACAGTAGCAACAGGTTTCAACATAGATCATAGATACTTGGTATCAGCTCACTTCCTTTGGCAATATGTCTAGATTGCTCCGCTTTATTTTGTATAGCATTACATTGTTTTTAAATGTGCTTTTAAATGTGGAGGAAGTATGACTGTATTCCAAAGCAGTTTGGGAACATGTCAAATTGTATGTCAAATAGTGCATTTACTAGTATCCAAGTCTTATCTGGAGTATCCAGGTTATGTGTTGGTGCATAAAAACATCATATCCTGGTTTCAGAAGGGCCCTTATCCCAGTTTTGAGGAACTTTGATATGCTAGCAGGGGTACTGAGATACTGTGGCGTATAAACATCTTATCCAGATTTCTAATCGCTGTCTGTGCAGTGGCATCTTCAACCTGAGTTGCCATTGGGGGGCAGTGCAACAAGCTGTAAACACAACATTCACATATTATCATTATAAAGTTCATATGACAAACATATCAGCATACCTTATTTACACAACGAACATACATGGAGAAACATCATTATTAATTTGGGGTTGTGTTTGTGTCCACCTGAAGAGTCCAATATTCACTCTCCTTTTAGCTCTGTTTTGGTCTCCACCAACTCCTGAGGGAAGTACCTGCCCCTGTAGCTGCTGAATGCTCCACTGTGTTCACCAGCTAGTTGCTACCTTTGTCTGTCTGCAGTCTGGTGCTGGGCATGTATGTTTATAGAGTTTTTTTGCCCATAACAACTGCCTTATATGTCTGCAAACAACAGTGATGAGAGAGGTGAGTGTGAACCAAAACAATGAGCTGAAAGATGCTAAAACACTGCAGAGTTAGGTGATTATTCTCTGGGGGGGTTGTCACTGGAAACAAGCCTTTTCACAATACATGTAGTCATTTGATCAATTGTTAATATCAAATATGGTTTAGCAGCTTGAGTAAAGAAAAAGGTAACGTCTGCACACTACTCCATGCCACAATATTTGTATTGATCGATTGATGATATAATTAATTTTCTTCAATTTAGAGCAGCTTGAAGCATACATGTTTTTCTTGTTTTCATCACCGGTGATATGATGAAGAAGCCAAACTCAGCAGAGAGATGGAGCAAGTCCAGGAGGCCAGATACCCACGGGTGTTTATCCTCACCTGCCAAGGCTAGTCGGACAGAAATGACAAACAATGGCTGGATGTTGAGAAGTCAGACAGACAGTCTGCACAGAGTCAGACAATCAGAAACTTCAGACTATGAATCAACAGGCATATAAATAACCAGATTTCACAACATATCCCCAATATGATTTTTAAAAAAAACTGAAGACTCAACACTGAGATACTCATCGGGAGCATACTGCCAGCTTTAGTGACTCACTAACAAGCCACCCTCTCTCACCCATTCACTGTATGTGTGTGTTGGGTGGTGGTGGTGGTGGTAGTGAGGGGGTTGCCAGGGTGAGGGTAGCACAGCAGTTGTTACTGTTGAGGCCCTTTTCCCCCCCTCTCTCCTTCTGCTTATCCATTAACCAGCACCATGGTTACATCACCACAGCTAATGCTCCCTCTTACGTCTCCGGTGGCTAAAGACCCTATAGAAACAGATCACTCATGTTTGTGTCTCTTGCACATCATTTATATGGCTTGTTTCTAGTCCCCCATCCTAATTGCCTACTTTATACATCGGCTCATGTACAGTGTTGGCTACGCGTTTGTTTGTTTACCCATCAACTGTTGGACTGTCCAGCCACAGCGCGATTGTGTCATAAGCCCAGGTCAGAGAGTTTAGCGCGAGCCACCGACGGCTCGCGCACTGCGATGGTTTGAAGACCTTTTGATGGGTTCATTATAATCAGAGCTGTAGTGTGTCTGGGCCCAGATGGCAGCGGTGTTTACACTAACGGGATTAGGATTAGCTCCAGATTAGACAGTCGAGTTGAAAGGCCTGCTCCGCTGACACGACATGGCCGCCTAGCCCCACGCCAACCCTGCCGAATTTATCTCAGATGCTACTAACCCACAACAGACAAGATAGCTGACAGCTGAGGAGGAGGGTGAGGAAGGTGCTTGTACACACAACAAACGCCTTTGTGCTGCACAACAGGTGCTGCACAGGAACTCCCGACACCTCGTGTGTTTATTTGGTTTGAAGGCAGTCCAATTTGTTGTCCTGGCCGAGGTTTAAAGCAAAACACCGGTTTGACACCAGTCAGCCGGGGCCAGATGTATCCAGCGAGAGAGGAACATATACAGCATGTTCCAACTGAATCACCACTGTTATGTAACACTGGCCTTAGGATGGGGAGGGTGAGCAACAGAGAGAGAGAGAGAGTCTGAGCTCAGAAGACTGACCTAAATCAGCAAATGGTGGAGATAAATACCTGAGGGGGGGGCCAGACTGTGTCTGAGGGGGACTGTAAGGGAACAAGGGGTGTAAAGAGAAAGATATGGAAACAAGAAGACAGTGGGGAAGATAAACAGGAGAACAGGGAGTCAAAGAATGTGATTTCTTGCATGCCAGTATGTGGTCTTTCAGTGGTAGACTCACAGCCTCACTGGGATCAGATGGACAGTAGCCGCCACAGCCTCGGCTCAGTTCCAGTGACACAACCAGGCTGGAATGTGGGTCAGTAGGCAGAGAGATTGAGGACTGCGACCAGGGAAAGTTTCCTGCAAGAATGTGTGTGTGTGTGTGTGTGTCCTCACAAACCCCTGTCTCTTCCTGCTTGTGTTTTCCCCATCTTCCTTGACCGTCAGCCACTTGAAAAATAGAATAAGGGGAAGGGTGTGTTGAGTGTTGAGTAAGAAAAAGGGATGACAGTGAGTCCACTTCTCCTCTCTACAGCTAACTACGATTCCCGCAGAGCATGCGACTGCACCGAAAGCACAACCTGAACCGAGGCTCCTAATGGGAGAGCATTCACACCTACCACAGCTCAATCTCACACAGGAGGTCATAAGGACATCCTAAGATAAGCCTATTTCTCTTCCGCCTATATATTTTACGTCCTATATTAACCAACATGTAGATCAGAGATAAGCAGCCAGTTCAACCATGCTCTTTTAGAATCACAAACCAGCGCAGTGTGTGCTCATGGTCCGTTTCCTCCTCTGCCCTACTGTGTAAACATGCAATGTATACATGCTATACAAACCAGGCCAGTCAGAACACAACCAGTCGACATGGTGGAAATGTTGCTCAATGTGTGTCTGTGTGGGGATTTTTTTCTCTTTCAAAGTGCAGAGGTAAGAGATTCATCATAGTGACAGCTGGAGGATCTTAACAGTTGCGAAAGTTTATCCTCCCACTTTCCAGGAACACAGATGCACTTCATAAACAGTTAAAACGTTTGTTCAGGTAAGTTGCAGTTATCATTAAGCACATTTTTTTTCAAACTGTAGACTCGTTTGACCCACCTGGTTATGAGCAAGACATACCGGAGCGACGAGTATAACTGGTCGTGTTTTTCGTCAGGGAGGCTTGCCAAAGATAAGACATGCTCATCTGCTTTTCTAACAGTGTTTTCAAGGTTGCGCCATTGTTCTGAGGTGATGCTGTTATGTGCCAAAGGTAACACGTGCAAAGAACATACTGAACATACTCACTCTTTATATACAGGGTGAAATTTGTTGCTTACCGAACATGCACAAAAAGAAAAGGAAAGATTGATGAGATTGCTTTTTACATAAGACAAGTGGAGGATGTATAAATCAGAGAGAGGCAGCCACATCATCAATTCTCCACAGTCCCACCCTGATCGCACACATCACACACTTCTGTCTGACCACCAGTAAAGCCGCCTTGTACCCTGGGAATATGTAGACCTCTATGTGACACAGCCGTGAACGGATCTCCTCTTACATCCGCCTGATATTTAATAAAGGGGACAGCAACAGGTTGCAGCTGTTTGGGACTGAAAAGGGCTTACTTTATCGCGGGGAAATAAATGTAGCCCGCAGATGTGAGGGAATAAAACACATGTGCTCTAAAAAGACACGGCCACTCTGAGCACGTGTGTGAGAGTGATCACACATGAACTTCAGAAGTCGCGGCTCGGTGTGGGCGTTGCATGAACTTGAGAGCAGAAAATCTGGTCTGGCAAGTTAACCGTCAGAACAGAAGAGAGCAGAGCATCCCACAGGAAAACGAAGATCCTCTTACCTCATTATTTCCTTCAGGGAAAACCCTGTTTTTTAAACATAGGAGACATAATCACGGACCTCTTATCGGCAATGTTAGCACACATGCAGCTGCTGTTGAGAACTTCATACCAACTTTGGTGTTTTCTTTTTATCTTTAAACAGTCTGTCAGCTGAGACAATTTATCTTTAAACTCACTGGATGAACTTAAACACATGTTGTTCAATGTATGCTTATTTTAGTTCCTGAAAGTGACAACATGGAGATATGAGCTCTCCCCCAAACCAGAATCAGCATTTGCATCTCCAGAAACTAAATACTTTGCATGTTGGTGCTGGATACTTGTGTTGTCCAGGAATGAACCACACTAACAATGCATCTCTTGGAGAAAGTCCTTGAACCTTGGCCACATTATTGAGTTAATTATTGATTTCCTACTCTTGTGCTGCATCACTTCAGATGAATTTCATGCTCAGAAGGGAACAGGAAACGTATCAGACAGGTTTGCTCCTATCTGGTCCAATCTGATTGCTACTTTCACTTCCTGATGTAGTATAAAGTACAAAGAGTACTGCAGCTGATGTCAAGTGAGGTGTCGTTGCTGTTAGCTGCGACTAGACCTCATCTGAAGTTCACTCACTTTTTGTTACCTGATATGTTGGTTGACTTGTTCTCACTTTAGCAGGGAAATATGAGAACTGCAAGGCACTAGGTTCTGCAGAAATATTTCAGATATTTCTTAATAAAATGCAGCAGTATTGTTGCAAAGAGTTTCAGTTATCTATTGTGTGTAGATGGGGTCATTTAACTCCCTCAGCTGAGCCTCCTGGAACCAAATGCTGATTTTGTAAAGGAAATATTCAACTGTGCCAGAAAATAGCGCCCTCAGGGCCGAAAATGGGGCCCAGAGAGTGAACACAGGCGGGTGGAACACCGAGCTCTCCCTGCCGTAACAAAGGCCAGCGAGGTGAGACAGTTGGAGCTCAGGGTGTGCCTGGCTCGTCTGTCAGGCTGTACTTGAATGAAATGGTTGCTTGGTGTTTATTATACAAATGATTGGCAGTCAAACCTGAGTCATCCGGGCATGCAGAGACTCGCCGGTGAGGTCATCGATGGGGCAGCAGGTACGCGCAGTTTGTTACGTATGCAAGAAGTTACTGCATGTTTGTTTGATTTTTACAGAGTTAATTTAATAAAGGCAGCAGATAGGAGCTTGATGCTCAAATTCTGAAAAAGAAAATTCCCCCAATGAAGGCCTGCTAGAATCAAAATGTCCAATAAAGTTTTGGTAACTTAAATCCATTCTTTACTCAATTAACTCTGTTATCCTGTACCTCTCCTAATATAAGGCAGGATGTTTTTTTTATAGATGCATTAGTGTAATGTTCTTGGTCACCACAGGGTTTTATATCCTACAGGAAATCTGAAAATCTGCAGATTTTCAGACTGTTTAACGCTGAACTGAGCATCAAGAATGATGAAATCAATGACATCTATCTTTACTAGACACCTTTGCTCTACTCTACTTATACAAGTAGCTCTCTAGGGGACAGCAACTGCATGTAAGGAGTCTGACAGGCACGCCCTCAATTACATGGACGACAAATTATACAACAAAGAGTTATAAGAGGCATGTCACATAACAAACACAAGCCTTATGAAAGGGGATAATGTAGAAATCATTTTCCCTTTTTCAGCAGTGCTGCATACCTGTGTGAATAGCTGCACTGGATGATCCAAGCAGCAGTCCACCACACAACCCTCGTCTCCAAACCACTGGGGACTGTTCTAAAGATACCGATTGTACATGTGTGTGTGAGTGTAACCTAGTTCAGAGCACATCAGGTGCCCAGCGTGCAGCAGCCACTGCAGAGGGGAGGATCCACAACAGTATCACACACACTCTTCAAGGGCAAGTCTCAAGGACAAGCTCGGTGTAACCTTCTGCAGACCAGCAGCTGGTGCGCAAGACGCACTCATCAGATAACCGCAAAGTGACACAGAAGAGAGGAAATCAAGCAGTTTTTTTCTTTTTAAAGCTCTGTCCTCATTTACAGCTCATTTGTGTATGTGATAGTAGGGTGTATTTCTGGAGAGGCACTACCACAGCAGCGTGTGGTGGTTCTTATCCTTATACACCATCAGTGTGAGGCATGATAAATCCGTCATTTGCTACTTCCGCTTCATACATTTGAATCGAGGGTTCACTTTGGTACGAGGTTTCTTTAGGTTGCCGTGGAAACCAGGAGAAGCGGTGCAGAACAAATTCGATGGCAAGGTCAAAATGCTATTTGGGACTCATTACACAGAGGAAGATGGCAACTTAGCAGAGTATGGCATTGTGCAATATTTGAATAAAAAACAAAAGACTTCAGGTTTGTATGCAAACATGGTATAAAAATTTAATGTTGATGTTAGCATGCTTTAAAAAAATCAACCAAAAATCAGGAGAAGCATTGAAATCACAAAGTGACGTGTGGATATAAAGTACAGCAGTGCTACTTATTTTTTTTGCCCATTTTTCCTGTTTTCTTAACAAAATAGAGGTTCCTCGATGCCTGGTGGCGGCACGTCATAAAGAGGAGCAAAGCTTGTTGACAGCTCTTGATTTTGGCTCCTTAACCAGGAGCGATAAGCTATTATTTACAGAACAATTTGTACATCAAACACACTGACTCATTCACTCATATGTACATGGAGAGGCATTCGCGCTTCACTCCATTGTCCAAGTGTACAGTGAGCACGCTGAAACACACACCCTGAAGGCTGCATATACTCACTAACACACTGATAAACTATTAACAAAAAGTTCTTATTTCCCATCACAGCATATCAGGAAATATCTTAGTTATAGCTATAACATCAATTCCATCACCCCTGTTCATAATAAAAATAAAAAACACAGCACACTAACTGCTCCTCCTCCCCATATCAGGTTCATTGGCCAGCACAGTCAATTCATAGGAAGCCCACAGCAATATCAATGTATTCCAAAAAAAAAAAAAAAAAAAAAAATTCACGGCTATTTACATGAGGCATGTTTGTTATATAAAAACTGGAGCTTTCCAAAAGTGACAGGTAACTGTGAAAAATGAGGCAGTTTCTTTCAAAAGCACACTTGTTTGCATCTCAAGAGCGCTTCAGTTCAGCCAACTTGCGGAGAAGCTGCTGTTGTCGGGTTCTGAGGCGTTTCTTCTCCTGGAGCTGCCGCTTCTCCTTGGTGTGCAGGTCAGCCAGGTAATCTGTGGCGTGGGTCAGGATGGCCACTTTAGGAGTCTTTGTTGACTCCAGGCCGGGGATCTCATCTCGCAGGGCGAGGAAACGTGAACGGAGATCGTTCCTCCTCTTCCTCTCAAGGAAGTTGTGGTTCCGCCTGCGGTCAGTGTCCTCTGCATCAGAGTTCTGGGGACTCTCCGAGGGAGAGCTGGGCTGAGAGGCACCCCCAGACGAAGAGCCCGGCCGCTGAGTGGATGCTGTGCATGTGCGCTTGCTTTGAGGCTCTTCCTCATACTCTTCCTCCTCCTCCTCATCTTCGTCTTCATCCTCCTCATCCTCAGGTTCCGGCTCGCTGTCTGGTGAGCGTGCGGCGTAGTTGTGCTGCTGCCGGTGGACAGACATATGGAAGCGTTTGGGGCATGGGTCGGCCCGGACCGTGATGGTCACCGGTTTCCTGACATTCACCAGCCGCACCCGGTTCTGCTGCTTGCTCTCCACGGTGACCACGTCGATTTCCTCTTCATCATCATCTGTGATCACATAATGAACAACTAATCAATACACGGAACAGAAGCTTTTAAAAGCAGGATGTTTCAATGCCATCTTAGGTCACACTTCCTGCAAGAGCAGAGTCCAGCTGAATCAAAATTTAACCAAAATGACTATAAGGAAGTGCATTCCATAGCCAAGCATGCAAATCACTACTCCAGGAGCTGAGGTGTTATCAGCAGTGGTCATCCATGACAAAAGCTTGCAGGAATTCAGGCTTTTGTCTTTTTAACACTGAGCATTCATCAACAATTTAAATGAGGAGCTGTGCTGGCAGGGGAGTTTGGGAAATGTGAAAGAGTTACTCTCACGGTGTGTCACCGTGTGTGTGTGTGTGTGTGTGTGTGTGTGTGTGTGGTAGTAATAAATCATCAGGACTCAACAAATCACCCCGCCCCTCTACTCTACCGCACTCTGATTGTAATGCAGAGCCAGTGGGAGATATTGAACGAGGGGAAATTGGAGTAAAAGTGACTGAGGGGGCGCGGTTTTTAAAAAGATTGCATGGCTATTCTGAGCTAAGCAATGTTGTGAAAGTGAGAGTAAAAAAAAGAAAAAATCCAGCTGTAAAAGGTGACTGATGCACTTGATAACCCCTCTCTGCACCACAAAACCACAGTTATGCAACTGCAGCAAGCAGCCAAGCTTTTTTCCAAATTACGCATTGTTAGATTGACTTGCATTTTTTGGACTTGCATTTTTATAGTGCTTTTCTAGTCTTCCCACCACTCAAAGCTCTGTACACTGCATGTCAGCATTCACACACACACACACACATCCATACACTGATGGCAGAGGCTGCTAAGGTGCCAACTTTGCCCATCAGGATGTAATCTAAATACTCATTCACACAATTTGGGGCAATTTGGGGTTAAGTGTCTTGCTCAAGGACACATTGACATATGACCTGGAGCAGCCGGGGATCGAACCGCCGACCTCTGAGCCACAGCAGCCCATCTTTCCAAATTACGCATTGTTAGAGGGCAATATAATCCTAAAGCATGGAGCAGCAGCAGCAGGGTGGGGCAAATTTATTAGAGGCATGACTGCTTCTTCCTTCCTTCCTTACCAGAGGAATCAGAGCGAGACTCGGACCCAGACGACGCCGGCTTCCTGCAGCTGCTTGCCGGCGCAGGGAAGGTGAGAACCGCCGCTGGGTCGACGCATTCCGTCGGTCCGGCTGGAGAGACGCACTGCGCTTTGCTCGGTTGTCTCACGGAGAGCTGAGCCACTGCAGCCGGAGATAGAGAGCTGCAGGTCGGCGTCGCAGCAGACACTCTCCCGCTGACCTTCTCCAGCTGCTTACTGGCAGAGAAACTACTCCACATGCAGTCCTTGATGATGATGGAGCTGAGGTTGCCGAACAGTTTCCCAGTCGCCGTGTCTGGGATGAACTGAGCCTCGCAGTCCTCGTCCTGACCCAGGACTTTGGACAGCCAGCTGAGCTTGTCTCCCGGCGTGAGGTGGTGCGGTGTCCGGGTGGGAGACATGGGAGGGGTCGGCAGCAGCTCGAACTTTTTCCATATGTCCTCGCTCGGTGCGGTAGACTTGTAAAAATCCTCCTCTTCTCGGTCAAAATCGTCGAGGAAATAGTGCTGGTAACAGTCGAACTCCATGTTCCCCCGGTTAGAAATAAATAAATAATATAAAAAAAATCCTCTTATTTAGAGTTTTATTCCCAGGAATGATCAGCCTTGTGAAGAAACGTCCTGTACAATCTGAAGGGGGAGAATATCACAGTGATTAGTAATGAGCTTTTTATTTTTATACTTTATTTTTTCATTTTTTCAAGGTTGTTTTCCTATCTATAATGATCTTTTTATTTTTATTTTTTTATACTTTATTTTTTCCTTTTTTCAAAGTTGTTTTCATATCTATAATGATCTTTTTATTTTTATTTATTTTATACTTTATTTTTTTCAAGCTTGTTTTCATATCTATAATGGTCTTTTTAGTTTTATTTATTTTATACTTTATTTTTTCCCTTTTTCAGGGTTTGTTTTCATATCTATAATGATCTTTTTATTAAAGTGTGCCATTAGGAGATATCACATCCCTGGAACAGCCCAATTAATAATAGATGCTCTCTTTGCAGGGATGCACTCAAACTGTCCAGGCACACACATAAAGGTTATTACATAATCTATATGTACATAGGAATCAACTATGATCCAGTTTGTTAATGTGGCCACCCACACTAGTGGAGTACACTCACAGGACTATCATGCGTAAAAGTAACCATGCTGCATTTCCTGAAATGTAGGCAGCGCTTTGTTCCACACAGAGAGAGAGAGAGAGAGAGAGAGAGCGCAGTCATGTGAAAAGTGGACAGCGTGGGTTTAACCCTCAGACACACAGACCTCTATTTCCTTCATAGGAAACTTTCACATGCTAGACACTAGAATAAAACTACTCACCAGCTCTCCAGTAAATCCCCACAGCGAAATTCAGGGCAGTGAAAATCCCCCCTGACAGAGTGCAAAGAGTCCACGGTTCACCGGGATCAACCGGATAAAAAGCTGACCGAGTTGGATACAAAGACGCGCTTGTGTTGTGTTTGGACGCAGTTTTGTTTTAGTTTAAGTTAAAGAGACGAGAGAGGAGGAAAAAAAGCCGGGCAGCAAACAAACAGGAGGCTCAAAGGTCCGCCCCACAATGTGTAATAGAAAGCCACACAGTGCGTTTTTCGCGCCAGTGAGATATCCTGTTATAAGGCGATAAAAAAAGTGCAGGGAGGAGCCTGTGAAATATCTGCAGCGGTAGATCCGGGTAAGCCTCCTGCATTTGCATGAGAGGAGGAGGAGGAAGAGGAGGAGGGAGAAGAGCAGACCCGCCCAGTCTACAACACCTATTATGGTCCCAATAACTGACTGGTTTCATCATCAATATTTGTAGTAGGAGTAGGAGAAAATATGTTTTTTTTGTATTAGTCATTGCCTTTCAGCTGAGAGATCTCCAATTTCATGTTTTACTTTTTTCCTATTTATATATTAATAATAATAAATGTATTTATATAGCACTTCTCAAAACAGATGTTACAAAGTGCTTCACAAGACAAAAAAAGCAGATAAATAAAGTAAAAGATATGGTAACAGCTAAAACAGAACATCACAGAACATATCAATAATAATAATAATAATAATAATACATTTATTTATAAAGCACTTCTCAAAACAGATGTTACAAAGTGCTTCACAAGACAATAAAAGCTTATAAATAAAGTAAAAGATATGTTAACTGTTAAAACAGAACATCAGACAATAAAAGCAGATAAATAAAGTAAAAAATATGAAAACAGAACATCACAGAACATATCAATAATAATAATAGAAGTGGTAAAATGGTAGGACGAGTTGATAAAACAAATATACAGTGTATATATACATAAACGCGTATAAATGTACACATGCGTCCAGAAACAGATGTATACATACATATATTTATACCCTTCTACTTATAGGAATGCTATCCTAAAAAAAATGTATTTTCAAAAGTGTTTTAAAAGTGGATACAGAGTTAGATGATCGTATCTCTATAGGAAGTGCAGTTCAGAGTTTGGGAGCCCTGACAGCAAAACACTTACACTTCTACTCTACTACATTTAAGATCAGAATATTGTACTTTTTACTCCACTATATTTAGTTTGACAGCTTTAGTTGCATAAGCACTTTGTATTTTAACATTTTACGCTCAAGAATCAACCTGATATCAAGATTAAATATGAAGCATCGCCATAGATTAAATTACTAATCAGTTATAGAGCTGCAATAATAAATTGATTAATCAATTAGTTGTCAACTATTAAATTAATCTGCAACTATTTTGATAATCGATTAATCAGTTTGAGTGATTTTGTAGGGGAAGAAAAGTCAAAAGTCTCTGATTCCAGCGTCTTAAATGTGAATATTTTCTGGTTTCTTTACTCCTCTATCACCGTAAACTGAATATCTTTGAGTTGTGTATAAAACAAGACATTTGAGGATGTCATCTTGGGCTTTGGGAAACACTGATAAACTTTTTTTTACCATTTTCTGACATTTTATAGACCAAATAACTAATCGAATAATGGATAAAATAATCAACAGATTAATCGACAATGAAAATAATCGTTAGTTGAAGCCCTGACTAGTATAAAAAGTAACCTTCAGTCCCACTTTGACCGGCTATACAGCAATAAAAGTCACTCTGTCACATTAATGATAAAATAATAATAAATATAGAAAGCTGAAGAAATTAGTCGATTAATTGAATAGTCTACTGACAGAAAATGAATCTGAAGCTACAGTTCATTTTTAATGCGAAAACACCACATATTTACCAGCTTCTTCCCAAATGTGAGGATTTGTTGCTGGTTTTTGTCGTGTGAGCTGAATATTTTCATTGCACAAGACAAGACATTTAAAGATGTCAACTTAGGCTTTAGGAAATAGTGATCATCATTTTGATCAATCAATGAATTGATTTAAGAGAAAATAATCAACCGTCCTATGAAATAATAAAATACCCAGGGGACCATTATTCTGCATAATGAGTACTTTTACTTGTAAATACAGTTTTAAATGCAGGACTTTTACTTGTCATGGAGTTTTTTTTTACTAGGGCTGTCCTCAACCAAAGAAATTCTTAGTTGATTAACACTCATACGATTTTACTGACTAATCAATTAGTTGATTTAATCAACAGATCTGTAAAACTGAATTTCTCCTCAAAGAATCACACAAAAGCAACACTTTAAATCTTGTGTTTATCAAAGATGTGCTCATAAGTTTCTTGGAAATAAGTCATTCAACATGAAAAGGTATAAAAAATGACTGATTGACTAAAGAAACCTTTTGACCGAGGCCAAAACGACTGATTAATTTACAATGCATTTGAGATAGTCCACAGAGTAGTTATAATCAGCTTTTGTCCAGTGTGACGTCTTCACTGCTGTCTCCGCTTTGCCCTCATCCTGAGGTAAAGCTGACATGTCTTAACCTTGAGGCCAAACATTAGTTTTAAGATGATCTTCTTTTACTTAATCCTGTTAAAATCAGCAGAGCTCCGAAGTCTAAAAGACTTCCAATCCTCCTTTTTCCAACAGCTCTTTATTTAATCTGGTAAGTGTTGCTGATAACCAGCTGCAGGCACATCAGATGGAAAGGGAGACAAAGCAGCTGTTGAGCAGTTTCATGCATTGGTGTGAAAAGTTGTTGATTTACAGTATCTACTCTTTTAATTTGTATCACAAAAGATAGGAATTCAATGTGCTTAATTTCCATATTCAGCATCTTGACAGGGGTGCATTCTCTTCCAAGCTTAACACAGTGAAGGGTGGAGTGCATCTTTCAATGACCTGCATTTTAACACAAAAGGGCTCAACGAGTCCACAAACAGCCGAGATTCAGCCGTCTGCAGGTGGTGGAGACGTGAGTGATCTTCTCTACAGTGAGAGAAAGCGTCTTCAGCAGCAAACAAGTTAACGTGTTAAACAAACACTACTATATTGGGTCTTAAATTCCCTGTTTACAGGCCACAGTAACAGCTCTGCCAGAGAAAGAAAAGACCCCCCTTGTGAAACCCGTGTGCACTCGACGACCTGAAGTATTTAATTATTTTAACCATGATACGATCATATTGAACAAGGCAATGATTAAGTAGACACATGATTTGTCTATATATTGTCAAGCGTGAACAAACGCTTTATCCTAAATGGTGAGTGAAAAGGTCAAAGTTCACCAACATCTCATGACCAGACAACGCCAGGTCAAAATCACACACCAAGCCAAGGCCCCGACCTCGTCCCGTCTAACATATTGATCCGTTTGGTCCATAGCATGCACGTCTACTCCTTGATTAAGCATCTCGGTGGGCAAGACAAACCCCCGCCCAGTATCTATGGTCATATGGCCATGTTAATGACGCTGATTAGTGATGCGCATCTGTTGTCAGCAACCGGCCTGAGGTCACTCCCTTCATTGTGTTGTCTTGTGGTTAAATTGAGTATCAATCAATACATACAGTAGCTGTTTAGGAGCTTTTGATCATATTACAAGATCGCTCTCAGCAGATGGAGTCTGCCCGGTTACCATGAAATTACAAAAAATTCAATTTTTTCAATCTTAAAGGGGAACACTATCCAAATTAAGATGTTATTTCCATGGCCTAGTAAAGTTTAATCAAGTTTTGTGAACACGAGCCAAAGCCAGAAACCAGAGACGTAAGTCTCAAACTTGTGATGTCATAGGGTATAAAGTCTGGAGCTGCTCCATAGATAATGAATGGGAGACTGATTTTGTAAACCCACTGAATGTTTGCTTTCTATTCTTTCTTTTTTTTTATCTTCAAATGATCTTTATTCTATTGGTAGAGAGTTGTTCATGTTTACTAATATTTTTTGGACTGTTTTAAACCATAGGAATAACATGTATGAATTTTGAAAATGGGCGTAGTTCCCCTTTAATCTTTCAATCTCAATTGAAACACAAAGTTTAGGACTTAATTTAACACTTAACACAGTCTTGATTTAAGACTTGACTCAGAATTTCAAGACTTGAGACTTACTTGTGACTTTCATTACAGTGATTTTTCTCTATAATGGCCAGGTAACCACATATTTTATTTTGAAAATCCAATGTCAATGTTTGCTCCTAAATTCATTATTTTTTACATCATCGTTTTGGAAACCTTGTGCATCTAAACTGGACATTGTCTACACTCTTTTGTAGTCCGTGACAGTTGTCGAAGCCTGTTTACGTTGTTTGTCTTTATTGTTGTAATATTACCAGAGACCCGCGGGATCACCAGCGATCCCTGGCTCAGTTTACCACAGTCTACAGTCTGTGATGTTGTTTGTCCACATAGTAGCCATTTCATTGTAGTGAGACCATTTTTTAAAATTTGATCTCACTGTATAAAATGACCTGTTGTGACCTCTAGGATAATCAAAGCATCATGAAACTTTACAACCACAAACTAGAGACCTAGAGCATTCAGAGGAAGGATGGCTTTCCAAAGTAGATTGACAATAAGGGGGTTTCTGAGCAGTTTCCAGAACAGAAGTGCTCGCCATCCAATCACAGAAAAATGCAATTCTTACAGAAATCTCCAAATGTCAAAAGTTTTTGATACCAAATCACAGCATGGCTTTTTCTATGGTGTTCCTCAAGGTCTTGGTGTCTTAATGTGGTATTTTGGAGGGATTATTGGTCATTTTCATCAATTCTTGACTGGTAAAAAATGGTTAAATTTAGTATCAAATCTGTGTAACAAATGATATCAACCCCAAAATTGCTGCGACAACTTATGAGACATAATAGAGTATGGGGAAGGTCATCATATATTTCTATCATAATGTCCTAAACCATTATACACTTACAATTTATGTTCATTAATTAATGATTATTTCTAATTAATGACTAGAACAGCTTGACACACAGTGCTGAGCTGCATCTCAAATGAATCGTCAGGTTTCCAGCTTTCAGATGATGTACACCACTTCTATGTGACATCTACTGTTGACCTGTTATCTCCACCTAAAGACCCCCAAAAAGATAAAAACAAAACAGGTCTCAGAGGGTTAATGTTGCCATCTTGGCCAAGTCTCTCTTGAAAAAGAGATCTCAGTGAGGCTTGAAAGAAAGCATCAAATAATGTGTGCACATCAGTGATATCAATTTGAACGGGATAGTGTTCTGAACCTAAAATAAGTTCAAAAAGAGAGATATTGCAGCTCACTTCCAGCTTCCCCAATGTGATTTTGAAGTTGCTTCACCCACAGAGCAATGATCATAGCCTGTAGATCCTGTAACTTCACATCCCATAATTACACAGTGGGCCAACCCTCAGTCTGCTATGTTGGGAGTATTTCATCCCTGCCAAAGAGAAGAAAGAAACATCTTTGGTCCCATAAAATTCAGATGAGGCCCTCCTCCTCCCTCTCCTCTCCTCTCTTCTGTTCCTTCATTAAAACTTGGGGATCTTTTCCTCAGCAGGCACATTGTTGGGGTAACAATGCTTAACACCAACAATAGCCTGCTCCCCGAGTCATCTCCCAGCTTAACTTCAAGTACCCGCCATTGTCCTTTATTGTTATAGTAGCATATGTGTGAGGATGGTAAATAGGGAGGTGCAGGGGAGGGGTCGGTATCCACCTCAGAAGAGTCCTCATGTAGTCTGCAACACCCACTCGTCCGCCTGAAGAATATCGGACACAAAGCAGTGCAGGAATTTATTTTTTTTGGGGACTGTGTTTGGAACAAGGGGGCGTCCTCCTTTTCCCCACGACCTCGGTGACACAGGAACCCCCTAACTCTGACCTCTGACCTTCTCCACCCATATAAAAAAAGAAAATACAATCTGTAGCAAAAGTAGGACCAGTCACCCGGAGCTCAGAGAAAAGCCATGCAGATGAGAAAGACAACGTAAATAATTCACACAAGTGTTATTGCTCCCCAGGGATGTAACACACCGTATTCTGACACCCCCCTTCCTAAAATACCATGACAGTGTGATCAGCAGGATGCCAGCTTTACCTGCCAGCAGCTTTCACACACCAAAGATCTATATCTAGCAATGCATGCTTTACATCAAGATTGTTGATGTTATCACTTGTCTTTTCTTTTCCTTTCCAGCAAAGTGCTGCGTTACAGAAAATACTATAAGTCACAATTACAGTCTAAGCTCCTCACCTTTCTTTAACATCAAATTATAAATCATTGCTGTTAATATTAAAATGGCAATTACACCTCTGAGTTCATCATTATTGTCTGCCATAAATAAATTGGTTTCTTACACTAATGTGTTTACTGATGGAAGTTTACATCATATGAATGTATAAAACTGAGAGCAACACGTTAGGAATTTATACATGTTAAAAAGGAGTGAGTCGGGGGCAGGGGGGCAGTTGGGACAGTTGGGCCTTTTTAGCATGTTAAATAGCAACTATGTGCATGCCATTCACCATGCTAATCAACCACACCCTCTTCAGTTTTGTTGGTAGCTAGCACATTGGCATAAAGGGCCAGTTGGTACCGTGTTGTTTCCTACCTTGTTATCAACAAAAAAGCAGACAAAAACAGGATAAAGGTTTTTCCCTAAATGAATAAGACCCACTATGAAGTCACTGGGGGAATGTTTACTCAAGCGTAGACAGTCAGAAACCCTTTTTTGCCAAATTCCATATCTCCAAAAATATAATTACAAATATAATAAATATAATTTATAAATATATAAATATAATTTTACATTTTTTTCTTTTTTTGCAAAGAAATGTGTGAACAAGTGACACTGTAGATATAAGGCATTCAAATTCAGACAATTTTTCAATTTGAATGTTATTTTTTTAGCCCAGAACAAGGTGTCCCAGCTGTCCCAGGGAGGCAGAGTTTTGGTAAATTGCACTCTACATTTAACAAAACTGTGCCTTTCACATTTGTTATGGGCTCTGAAAACTTTGATAAATGCATAGCAGACACCTGTATCTGTTCAGGGATCAAATTATTTTCATTACTGTTCAAGTAGTCTGTGAGTAATGGAAGGTTATTTGGTGTCCCAACCGACCCCGCTCTCCCCTACTTTGTGTGAAATACTAACATGACTGTAGCAGCTGGAGAGCCACATCCCTGAGTGCAACCACAGCCTCACTGCAGCACATAATGGAGTAAGTTAGGCTGCCACCTGGTGTCTGCTATGTGTAATAAATAGCTGATCTCTTTACTCACAAGGCCCAGTAGAGGAAATGGATTCATTACTTAAGTAAAAGTAGAATTAGAACAATGTAAAAATAGTCCATAACATGTAAAAGTCTTGCATTCAAAATAGGGAACAGCACAGAAGTATAATATAGTATCTGAGTGTTATTTTCTTATCACTGATGTTCAGTATTTTTGTGTAAATAGCATTTTTGTAATGTTGTAACTGCAGGGTGGGGCTAATTTTACATACTTTATATACTGCTGTGTAGTAATATATAACAATGCATCATATTTAATAAGATAATCATAAGTTTTTTTTATGTGGAATCTTAACCAAACTAACCAACTATGCTGTCAAACAAGCTTGTAGTGGAGCTAAAAAGTACAGAAATTAAGGAAAAACAGACACAGAAAATAGAATAAAATGGGAAAATATACTTTTAAAACAGGCAAAATACACATAACAAACATGACAATATGATATGACAATATAACCTCAAAAAAAGAGAAAAAAATAAAGAATTCATTTACAAAACAAAACAAACAAAAATAAATAACGAGACATAAATAAAATTATGACAGGTAGAGCATATTTAATGTTACATAGTCCCACTCTGCTACATTTTGGTGGTTTGTGGCAATTATTTTTTCCAAAAGAAATTGGGTTCAAATGGGATCCACCACCAGTTCCTTAATGGTGACACCAGATCAAGTTTTCAAGAGGTAGGATCCACATCTTCTGGAAAACCTGATCAGCCTCCAGTATTGTGGACTGTTACTACTGTTTGATATGTTTTTGTGTTTTCTTTTAATACATGTGAATGTGCATCACACAGACAAACACAATTTGTATCTTATCAGCTAATCCAATTGCAGAGTCTCACAGCTTCAGTTCAGTACTATATAGTAGGGTTACTGTGATGTCCAGTAGATGGCGCCGTGGTGAAAGTTTTAACCTGTATAGTTACTAAAAGGTTCACATAACAGTTCACATTTTCTTCAGTCTCCAGTGGTGGAAAGCACAAATCATATGATGATATTATAAAACATCAGCAGCACCTCAGTGATGCCCAAACAAACCCATCAACATCTGCCTCTGGCTCTCAGAGAGAAGAGATCTTGTCCTTCCTGTTTGGATAAACAGTTTTTTTCTTTTCAGAGATGCATGGTTTTCACTGGACAGGAAGTGGATGAGAAATTGTAATCTGAAAAGTAACTAAATCTGATATAGTCAAGTAAAAAGTACAATATTTCCTTCTGAGATGTAGTGGAATAGAAGTATAAAGCTGCATTAAATACAAGTTTGTACTTAAGTAGAGTACTTGAGTAAATGTACTTACATTCCACCGCTGGTACTGGAGTATTTGTTCAATCATACATACACACAAGTAATACTTGCAGTAAATAATATATGCCTATATTTATGTTTTTGTTATCTTTGATTTAGAATTCTGTGGATTTAACTTTAGTAATTTGTAACATAGAAAACTTTTGAATCCACAAATGTGTAATGTCAGTGACAACAGCAATATGTAGGCTATATAACATTTGCTAACATTACCCACTGAACAGGGGTGTGTTTTATTGCTTGTGAAATCATGTGTGAGAGAACAATTATGTTATTTCCAATGACGCAAAATCTCTTGGCAATTAGGATTAAAGTGAAAAAAAAAACTGATTAAATCCTATCGCATATCTGTGAATTAATAAACTATAATTTTGCAGTTCCTGTTTGTCTGCTCTTGCTGAGTGAATATTACAGTTTTTCTCATTCACTTTGGTTCAATTCTCAAATGAGAATTAGTATTTTTTTCAAAACAATGAGCTCAAATCTCTGAACAATTAGTTTGTTGTTCACAACAGATTATACTTTTCCATTCATTCAAGCAAATTGCACGTGTTTTGGCTCATGTGTGCACAAGAGTATGTACAATTATCTACAATTTGCACAATAACCACTTGCACGTCTTGCTGATCAAAACTGATGAGTTGATTCTCAGTGAGATTCTCATTTTCTTCACAACTTTTAAACATTTTTTAATCGTTTGAGCCATCACATACAAAATGATCCATTCATTTAATCAAAATGTGTCAGACATACATGTATATTGCATAAATATCTATGACATGGTGTTACATACTGTGAGGAGGTACAATTATTTGTTTTTTTACTGAACTACAGTACAGCAGATTCTCTCATTGTTGCAGGGTTTGTTTTTTGGCGTTGGTGCCATTTTGTGGCACTGTTCACTGTATATGACTTTACATGAAAGCTCAAAGGTGAATTTTCTATTCATAATACATGTAACACATTGCAACACATCCATTTACTGTAAAAACACATGTGCATATCTTGTTTCTGTGTACTGTTCGACAGTATTGACTTTTCCCAGTAAATACTACTCGTACCTGCTGTTGAAATGAGAATCTAAAAAGCTCCTTGTGATACACAAACAAAACAAAACTGACATTCTGGTATAATACAGTAAGTAGTCAGTGTCAACTAAAAGTAGAACAAAACTGAAATTTGCATATAAGACACATTTCACAGGGTTGAGTGCTGTGGTGAAAAAACGTCTAAACATTTTGACCAGTATGGCTCACACAATGACAAAACAACTTTTCATTTTTGGTGGCCAATTTACTGACACGTGAAGCATGACTGAAGTGTTTTGGGTGAGTTATACCTTTTGCAGATATACAATAGAGTTGTGATGTCTCATCAAACAGTTGTGACAATTGTATTTACAGTTTAGAGAAAGTTTTAAGACTGTTTCAAAAAATGAGCCGATTGAGAAAAACTGTAATCCACTAATTAAAAAAATAAGATTGCTATGTTATCACATTATGGTGTCCAGGTTTTTTGTGTGTGATTCAACTGTAAAAAGTCCTCAGAGATCAAACTAGGAAAAATAAATGAAGTAAAATAGATGGTTCTTAGTTAATTATTTGTATCATACAGAATCTGTACTCAAAAGCTATTACACTTTAATTAAAATAAAAGCTTTTGGCAAAACATATAAAGTATTGACCCTACTCAGAGTTACTCATTTACATAAAGTGTAAGCTGGAAACAAATCTGCAGGATTAAGATGCTTTCAGTTATTGTATGTCATGAGACCAAGTAAGTTCCCCGTACCTCCACAAGCCAACCATGAGATCTTTGTTTCACTGTAGCTGGGTCAACATACAACCAGGGGAAAACCAGAGTCATATAAGAAAACCTACAATATCTAATGTAGAAAGAGACTGATCTTTTGAGTGTCTTTAGACACTGATGTCTGTCTAGCATCATCAGTCTGATGACTAAGATGGTCAACAGATGATCACATGAACTTATCTAATTTTAGTCATGAACTTGACTCACTTCTTCTGAATTTCCCCATAACTTTGTTTTTAATAGATTATTTGGAATAGTCAGATTCCCTCAGTTTAATTTTGACACAAACACACACATGTGTTCAAAGCTTTCCTCCTATACAGTCAGCTTTTACAAGGTTGAATGGAAACAACAGTACGCGGCGGCATGTGTTGGGTTTGTGTTAACGTGTCTGCTTGTTTGGAGGAGACGCAGCATGGCTCCTCAGCCAGGAGGTGGCATCGTATTTTAGCTTTTGATTAGCAGTGCTGTTGAATAATAGAGGGCATAAAGGGACATCAGATTGAATATGAGAGGGAAGGAGGAAGGGAAGGCACATTTTCTGTCAGCTGCTTTTCCTTCTCTGTTCTGTTCGATGTGTGTGTGCAAATAGACAAAAGGGTGTGTGTGTTTTTAATGTATGTTTACATTGGAAAAAGAAAGCAGGCAATAGGAAAATGAAATGCAACACTTACAGTAATAGCCAGGGGACAAAGGGCTCAATGTACAAACACCAACACAAGGAAAATAAAGGTGGTTCTGTGACAGAGGTGTTAACAGCATTGTGTAAGATAAAGACTGAATGCCTAATCAACCTACTTAACTTAAATCCACTGCTTTCAGTCTAGTATCTAAAACACTGCTTTACTGGAAGGTGTCATTATGTAAGATGCTGTAATGCGACCTGCAAACTTTTTTCAGCATCACAGAAGTGAAAATGAAAGCAAATCGGTGCCATTTGTTTCCAGAAAAACAGCTGGTTTACTCACACTAACTGCCAAGAATAGACTCACGCTATCTCTCTCCACTTATAGTCTGTCCAGTATATCAAAATACTGAAATCATATTAGCAAGAGAGGACTTTATCACCATGTGGTCCAGTTTTTATACTGATGACTTCTTACATTTCCAGTATTTTATGGCCCGTTTAATAATTGTTTTTTGGGTTATGCATAATAGATGAAGATTCAATTTTAAGTTATTATGCATTGTGACATTGTGGGTGTGTGTTGTGTGAAAGGGTCTTTAGAGTGATATTGATGATAAAACATGTTCGCTGTGTAATTGCCAAAGGAAGCTATGACCGCTCATAATGTCCTTAGAAAACATTAAGTGTAAAAAATAGACATACTTTTACTTTTGTTCAATGGTGGCCATTATCTGGATAAAGGTAAATAACATGCATATAATATACTGGAGCCAAAAGTGGATGGAGACCTTTTTTTTTTTTACATTCCACCCTTTCTCTATATCTGTCCACTATAAAGTGTCCAATAAAAGCATTTAGGTGGAAACCAAGCAGGAGCTGGAGTGGTGGTTGTTTCTTTGGATGATGGGCGTCAACATCTTTCACTTTGCTTTGTGTGTAATCATCTTAGTGTGTGTTTGTGTGTGTGTTTAGAGAGAGAGAGAGGGGGATTATATTTTGAGTAGAGAAGGAATCAACTCTGAGTGAGTTTGGCAGTTTGAAAATGTTTTCATACTTGTGCACAAGTTAAACGTCCAAATGTTTAACCTGCTCATTTTTTTTTGCTTTAAAAAACATATAGCAAAGAAAAAATATCACATACAAAAACATAATTATTCTCACACTTTAATAGGCTACTCTATCAAAAAGTATATACAACTACAAGCCAAGTATACCTTTAGGCCTATAAAGCAAGAACACTTAATTATACTTTTTTTAAGTATATCTCAATCAAAAGATGAAGTCCAAGTAGGCCTATAAGCCAAGTATACTTAGACTTTTCTGTATACTTGTCAGTATGACACAAGTATACTTAAACTTTTCTGTATACTTGTCAGTATGAGCCAAGTATACTTAGACTTTTCTGTATACTTGTCAGTATGACACAAGGATGTATACTTTTGTTAAGTATATCTCTGATAAGTACATAAAAAGTAAACTGAAAGTATACTCTCTTATTTTATGTTTAAAAGAAGTATACTAATAGCACACTTGAATAAACTTCTCTTTGGTTAAGGGAAGGTATTATGAAAAGAAAATGAAAATCCTGATATTAATTACTAATACTAATTGTAAGGTCTTTGTTTTCCATTCTCTACTTAAAAAAAAAAAAAATCAACCATTGTACATACAATTCAGTTTTGTTGAATCAGCCCATCAGCCTAGTTAAAGATGGAGTACAGATGAATGTATCTTTGGGTGATGATTTATTTTTTATAAAACGTGTAGCAAGACTTACATAGTTTAATGTAGGTTTCCAGTGCATCATTTTGTCACCACACTGTTGGAAGCTTGATTTCCTTCAGCACTTCCTCCCCACTGAACATGCGATGTACACGTCATTACATTGTGACGTAGAATCGTAGTAGAATGAATGGGCCGAGGGAGGACACGCACACTCACAGAGAGAGAGCACGAGAGACTTGACTCAGACAGCCACAGAGCACTACACGAGAACACTATGAAGCTGTGAAGCGCCTTTTTTTTTTCTAATAACAAATATTTACGATTTTGAATAAATATATTATTTATCGTCTTGAAAGGCACAATGGCACGAGGAGAGGGCGCCGAGCAGTACGCTGCGAGTTTACTATCAGTCAAAGCTATTAATAACAATACAGAGATCAAGACAGCAAAGGTAAGGGTTATTTATTATTATTATTATTATTATT
>CAKAOH010021444.1:0-34846 GCA_916701665.1 Sebastiscus tertius | reverse complement strand
AGTGAACATTTTGAACTTTGAACTTTGTGTTGGAAGCAGAAAAACTGGCTTAGCATAAGGTAAGATAGTGCTGGCTAGACGACTGGGTCAGAGCATCTCCAGACCTGCAGCTCTTGTGGGATGTTCCCGGTCTGCAGTGGTCAGGACCTAACAAAAGTGGTCCAAGGAAGTAAAACCGGCGACAGGGTCAGACCCGAGGCTCATTGATGCACGTGGGGAGCGAAGGCTGACCCGTGTTGTCCGATCCAATAGAAGAGCTACTGGAGCTCAAACTGCTGAACAAGTGAATGCTGGTTCCGATAGAAAAGAGTCAGAACACACAGCAAAGAGCAGTTTGTTGCGTACCTCACAACTTACAGGACTTAAGGGATCTGCTACTGTTAAAGGAGCTTGGAGCCAGATACCACAGCAGACCTTCAGAGGTCTAGTGGAGTCCATGCCTCGACGGGTCAGGGCTGTTTTGGCTGCAGAGGGGAGACGTACTCAATATTAGGCAGGTGGTCAGAATGTTATGGCTGATCGGCGTATATACAGTATATATATACACATATATATATTTATCAAGCGTGGACTAACTAACTTAGGTGACCAGTGTAGACATTGTAGCCCTGCATATATTTATATTTAATTGTATGTATGTAAATCGTTCGTAGTTATACCTACGAAAAAGTAATGCACTGTAATTTGTATATATCCCACAAAATCAATTCATATGTAATCCATGTAAATGTGAACCAGGAAGCATGAAGAGTGACAAACGCCGCTTAAAGAGGATGTTGATGTGGATCGGTGGGTCAAAAAACACCAGACTCTCGTCCAGGAGGCCGGCGTTCGTGTCCCGTGTGAAACTGAACTGAACTTCCGTACTTAAGTAACGCCACTTCTGGTGTTATCTTAACCCAAATCACGATCATTTCCTTAAACCTAACTAAGTAGTTTTGTGTCTAAACCTAAGTAGTTTTATTTTGACGTGCGTCACGTGTTGCTGGACATTCGTTGGAAAAATGCATAAAAAATGAGGAATAAACGAACCGTTGTTTCAGGATACGTCGCATGTTGTTTACATTTATTTATTTAAATCACATTAAATAACCTCCAAAAATGTAAATGAAGAGCAAAACTGACTAATTTAAAAATAATAAATCTAGTTGCGATTGATTTCTTGTTATAATATGATGAATAATTTACTGTAAAGCTCGTCTGCGTCTGAGAAGCACCGATAATGACTCCCTCATTACCTGCAACGACCCTTCAGATGTGACATCACCTCTAATGCTTCAGTAATCTCATTGTGCAGAGGGGGTGTGTTTCTGCCCTCCTATTAGTCATCATCAGACCGGAGTTCATTATGGTGACGTTTCCGGTGTGTGGTTTCACACACACACACACACACACACACACACACACACACACTCACACACACACACACACACACACACACACTCACACACTCACACTCACACATAATGCTATACTCGTAAGGACCGTTACTGGCATAACGCTTCCATATTCCCATACGTTATGGCCCAGGAAGCCTTACTGCAAATGACATTATCATGAACATAATGTCCTCTGTAGTGAAATGGAATTAAATGCATCAAATTAAATTACATTTATTTATTCATCAGGGGTTTAACTTGTTGTTTTGTCTCTTCTCTTCCTCGTTTTAACAATCACCTTCCACACTTGCCTCACTGAGCTTATATTTCTCACAGCACGGGGAGGGGAATAGTTTGCAGGGACTTTCCTGTACAGCATGAAGCTTTTTTCAATACTGAACATGCAATGCTTCTCTTCTACATTAAGTAAGCTGGCGTGAACATGGCGTGAACATGGCGTGAACATGGCGTGAACATGGCGGTTCTGTGCAATGTTCAAGAAAACTCATCCACACATACAATCTTCATCTGCTGTGAGTGTGTATTATCTGGAACATTTCTTAAATTAATATTAATACATTTAAACATTTTCATGACCAAATAAATCTCTCTTGTTGGCCTTTAAACTGAAGGGGAGTTCCACCGGTTTTACACATTAAAGGTCAGTTTCCTCGTCATGGTCGCGGTTCTACTCAGCCTGTTAAAGCAGTTGTGTGATATATTCTCTGTGGGTCTGATGGGAACTTTATCAAGTGTCATAAAATGATGATGTTTATCTCAGCTCGGGCTACCTACACTGGAAAGCTTGCAAAACTTACGTTACAAACTGGGGGTGTGGACTTAACCGGGCACGGAGGAAAAGATGAAAATGAAAAGATGTTATTGGTTGCATCATGGGGAATTTAGGATCCAGTGTTTTTTTTAGCTTGGCCTCTACTAGGGGACTAAAAGACAGGATGTCTCCGCCTCTGCTGCTTCGATTAGGACCATTTTAAAATCTTCTACATCTCTTGTTATTCCTCCAAATTAATGATTCGAAATCCTAATCCGAGACCTGTCTCCTAAAAATGACGTTCCCATACAACTAAAATGCATTCTCAATTGCGTTTGATAGGAATCATTTTGTAGTGGAATACGTAATATTTCGAGGGACCGTAAATGAAAGTTATGTTGAATAATTATATTATTAAATAATAACGGGTATAACAAGCGAGAAAGTCCACTGCTGGCGGGCGGGAGGTGAGGTGGATGGGTCCAACGTGTGCCAAGCGTGTAGGAGAACTATGATGGCTGACGAGAAAACACAAATGGTCGTTCTGGGCTACTGTAGAAACATGGTGGCCGGCTTCGTATATAGTTATAAACGGCTCATTCTAAGGTAACGAAAACACAACGATTCTTATTTTCTGGTGATTATACACTAAAGAAAACATACTTGTTAATATTATATTCCATTTCTGCTAATAGATCCCCCTAAATGTTACTCACTGGTCCTTTAAACACCCCTTGTTGCATAATGTCATCACTTTTCACGAAGATAGAGGTACAAACAAACAGACAAAACTATGCTTGCGTCACGTTCTACAGGACGGGTACAGTACAATGTTCTGTTGCTGAATGTGTATTTGACACTAACTGTGTTGTGAACTACTTAGACAGACCTCCAGTCAATTAGCCTGCTTCATAGTGGGAGGCTGAAACTGCCGTGCCTGCAGGGAACGCTGTCTTTAGTCGTGTCATATAAATGAGAGGCAGCTTGGATTCGCCTCATTTATCCTCCGTCAATGGTGTTTGGGCTTTTTAAATTGAGCTGCTACAGCGATACAGTGTCTCCGTCTGGGGTGGCATTACTATGGGGATGCCTGAGCTGCCCCAAAATAAAATGCCAATCCAAACTCAATCCATAACATTAGCATTATAATAGCTACCAGCAGCAGCAGGGGGGCGCCCAGTGTGTGGAAGTGCCAGTGTGACAGTTGATGAATTAGCCCACATGCTAAAGCTGACATGTACGTGTAAATAGCCCCCCAAGTCATTACGCACTCTGTCACGGGGCATTTCACAAGCAGACTAAATGCTTATTCGTCTCTCTAACAGGGAAACAATCAGCAGCAACGGGATTGACGCACAGAAGCTGGATGGCTGGAGAAGCTGAGCAGAGAAGCCCGATGATAGGTGGAAACTAAAACGACCGACATCTTCACTGGGAAACAAACAACTAAACAACTAAAAACAGTCAAGAGAGAGCGGTTACCACAACTTAAGATTGATATCTCAGTGATATATCAACAACATGGCACCATTCACCTTACAGTAGGAGCATGTGACGCCAACAAAGCAGACAAAACGTATGAATATGTTGGATTGTCCTCCAGTCAGGTGGATCCAACTAAATATCCAATTTTCTGAAAAGCAACAGACGTTCATCAGTGAGGCTGCTTTGACTAATATGACTGAATATTATGGAGGTTGTAGGAAACTCACTTCCCACGTACACACACACACACACACACACACACACACACACACACACTCTTCACACTGATGCTGATATTCTCCAAATGACCTACGCTACTCTTACAACAGCTGGCTCTAGAGAGGGCCATTCGCGTTTTCACGTTGTTGCGTCAGCCATCGTAGCTCTCCCACACGTTCGGCACATGGGAGAAGACTCAGGTGGTTGCAATCTGCAACCTCACTACTAGGTGTCGCCAAATCCTACACACACTGCACCTTTAAGTTTTAAAACGGAAAGCAATCTGATCAGGGATGCTAGTGTCTTTACACACTTCTAGAAAACTTAACTTTGTTCCTAATAACATTCATATGCAATGAAATACATTTTGAAGGAAGTGTAACGCCCGTATATTATGTAACGACAAAATGTTCACACTGAATATATCTGCAACATTTTCTCTAGCAACATCTGCTATTCATTTCCCTACAATATTTGATCGAAGTAACTAAAGCATGAAGGTTTTATGGTTACATTTAGCCAACTAAACGCTCACTTGCATTACGAGACAAGACACCGGACCGAGCCTCCGGTGTTGAAGTCACAGCTGTGTATACCACGCCTCCATCCCGACCTCTCTCACCTGTTCAGCTGCTTCCGACTGGAAATAACATACATTTCAGTTTTCAGATTAGTTGTATTCAGTGCAGATCATTTGAGACAAGAGATGGGAAGTCAAAGGCCCGAGACTACAGATGTGTTTTCATCTGGAATCTTGTAGTTGTAAATGAATGCTGCTGGCGGCGAGGAGGTGTGGGGGTGAAGGCCGCTCGGGAGGAAGGAGAAGGGAAAAATGATCAAATGTGGGCGTATGGAAGGACATCTGTGCAGAGAGGCCCGAGAGGTCCTGTTACAGAGCCGGTCAATATCCTTCAGCCTTCATATGGATTACCTTTTCATTGTGTTGGGGGGATACATGTTGCACACAGAGACAGATACATGCTACACATGCACACACGAGGGAGCAAAATACAATCATCGGTCGTCCCGCTGAGAATAACCACAGGCAAATTCATTTTGAGGTATATGATTTGTTTACTATATATGTGCTTTCCCTCTGAGCAGCGGTGTGCTATTGTGAGATCTTTTCCTCGGCCTGTGGTGATTCACAAAGCTGCAACCTGCATCTCTGTTGTCTCTGTTGTCATATCTGATAAGCATCACACCTGGATAGAAAAACAAGACAACGAAATGTCCATTTGTGGTGTTTTACTCTAAAGCATACACTAGGGATGTTGATACGTATCATGATACGGGGTTACAATTCAATATATTAAGATTTTTTAAATCTAATTTTAGGAAAACTGTTATTGTATAAAGAACACACCATCATATGCATAAAATCTGTGTATTAAAAAAGTGTATTTTTCTTATGCAATCAGAACAGTTGGATCTGCATTTGTCATTGCATTTAATTTTTGTACACCTGTACCTCTCCTGCGTTTCACTCTGTCTGCTGTTTTCCCCCGGGGATTAATAAAGGTTCATCTTATCTTATCTTATCTTATTAAACGAACATGATCGCCTGCGATATTGACATTTAAAAATCCACGTTCTGCTTATAGAAAACTCTGCAGCATATCAAATCAAGCGCTTCCTAAACTAACAGCCAGCAACCAGCAAGCAGCCGGCGATCCAGATGTTTCCGCTTCACTTTCTGGTATAGATATTATCTATACAACCAATGTGTTTATGATTAAATTAAGAGCATAACATTGTTTATCTAGCCTCTTATTGTTGCTTATTTTGCCTAAAGTGCACCAGATTGAAACATTTAACTTTAAAATGTAGCTAACAAAGGCGTAGGGTGAATATTCCTGTATTTTTTCATATTGCAATATATATAGCAGAAAAAAAAATATTGCAATGTCAGTTTTTTCCAACACCGTGCAGCCCTCATGTGTACATTAACAGGAATGTGCTCGGTTTATTTTAATGTGAAAGTGCAATAAAACTATGTTACTAAAATCAATGAATAATCGTGATCTCAATATTGATCAAAATAATCGGGATTATCATTTTGGCCATAATCCTGCAGCCCTAACTTGCAACTGAAATAAAGTATTGACTGAGTTAATCTTTGCATGTAAACTATTAATTCAAAATCAATACAGTGTTTTTGAGAATCGATACAATCACAAAACATAATATTTTCCTACACCCCGAGTTTACACACACACACACACACACAATGCACCTCTCACATCCTAATATTCCTGTTTTCCATTATTTGTTTCTGGATGATGCTCTTTTTTTCCGTAACCGGCCCCTCAGCTTTGTCGTCATAGCAACCTTGTCTGCCCGAGACCAAGTTTGAACCCATCGCTTTGGGTTAATATGCCCTGTTGCTGCTCACTATGCATTCATACCCACTTAATGGGCAATTTGAGAGGATTTAACTTTTCCATAATCAATGTGTCATTATGTATTTGTAGAAAAAAGTAGTGCTTTGAAGGCCAGCGGCCGTCAATAAGCTACACCAGAGGAAATGTTGTTTTTTAAAAGGTTACTGAGGGAAAATAAGACAAAAACTAAAAATGCCAAGGAGACCTAAAAGCATTTAGCTCATCCATTACCTCAGTCTGGGAGGTTAGATGAGGCTGAAAGCACCGGAGGAGGGGAGGGTGGGGCGACAGACTGACGTCGTCTGGGGTCTGAACCCAGATCTACATCTCGAGCCAGGGCCATTCCCAACCGCCCGGCTGCAGGCCGTCCGTCAGCTGAAAGCCTTCCCATCAAACAGCCAGATGCTGCAGGCTGTATTCTCCTATTTAACCAGCAGACAGACGAATCTATTTCTACATATCAAACTGGGACTTTGTGTTGTGGTGATGGGAATCAGGTGATGCACAGTGTGATGGTCCCACTGCTGACCTCCTTTAGATAGTGTATGTGTGTATATGTGTGTGTGTGTATCCGTCTTCCATTAGACGGTATTAGATGCTGAACCTCTGCTCTGTCCCAGGAGTGGCAGCAGATTGAGCTGAGCTCACCCAGAGAGCTGAGCAGTGTTAGTGTGGTGTGCATACGGCCCAGTTTCTGATGCATGAGTGATCTATAAATTCACTACGCACTTCTGGGAGAGGATCTGATGTTTCCCTGCAACACGAGTGGCCCCCTGACAAGCGCATCACACCTCAACATTTCAGGTCAGTGATACACTCACACCAACAGAAAGAGGCGAGTGAGAGAAACTAACTATAGATACGGCAACTCCTCCATCTCGTGGAAAACCTTCTCACAAGGTGACACGGCAAAAAGGCAATATTATATATCGCTGATATATTTGACTTCACATTTGACTTCACATGCTGAAAATCAAACATTTCAATCTATTAATTTAGATATTTTCTAAAGTAAAATCCCTAGAAGTGTATGATTCAACTTTTTCCCCGTGGTTTAGTGTTAAAAAAGTTAACAAAAAAATCTCAATAAATTGTAATATTGAATCGCAATACTTAATAATCACAACACATATGAGCTGCTTATTATTTATCTAAGATAATAAAGGCAACATTTATTTTGTCGGCATTCAACAGCTGAGCCTCGAGCCGTCCCAACCTCATCCAGTCGTTGAACGCTAACAAGAGAATTGTTGCTTTATCTCGGTTAAAATGATACTCAAAATTTAATTTCCAGCACAGAGCTAATACCCATTTAGCTTAAAACATGTACAAAAAAAACCCCTCACTATCACGTTTCAGCTTTTCAGAAAAACTAATAAAAGAATCTCTCTATGAAGTCCTGGTCCGGCCGAGGCCACTGGCACCGAGGCTGTAGCGTGAAAGGACTTCATCATCACTATAATATGGTCGTGGAAGAATAGCAGCGGCCTATCTGGTTCAGATAGCGCAGCGCTCCGTGCTCTGACTGATGGCCCTATCTCATGCATACTGAATAAGAGGCTATACAGAGAGTTAATGAGTGACCAGCGACGGGGAAAATAGCCGAGAGGAACGCGATGACTGACATGTTCCAAAGTAGGTCACGGGATATTTCTCTACACCGTGTTTTCACCCGGCTGAATGCCATCCATCCACCTCCTCCTGTTTCCTCTCCAACCTAGCCTTTATTTTTAAAGCCATTTCTTCCTCCCCCATCTCTCTCACTCCCTCTCGTCCACCGCCCGCTCATTGTTACCTAACTCTGCCTCTCTCTCTCTCCATGTCCTTCCATCTCTCAGAAAATCCCTTTAACAGAGAGTGAGGACCTTTTCCTCTCCTCCTCCTCCTCCTCCTCCTCCTCCAGGCATCTATTTGGTGCAGTTAATGGATAGTTGAGAGATGACTACCGGCAGCGTGGGGGGGAGGAAGGAGGAAGGAGGAAGAAGAATGAGTGCTGGTGTGGGCTCCTCTTTTGTCTGTAAAATACTATGGATAGGCCGAATCATGTCATAGCCCTTTAGAAAAGCTTCGGACACATTTTCTTACCGCGCACATGCCGAGACGTGCTCAATTCATTTTGGTTTCTGGGATATAAGAGCTATGAATCTTGGTTGAAGAAGTCAAACCGTCTGAAATGATAGCTCATTCAGACAAGGTTTACCTTTCGAGAGGAGGCACTGCAGACAGTGGAGCCTTTCCTAATGTGACAGCAACCTTTAGAGAGACCTGGCCCACATACTACCCTCTCTGTCCGTCCTCATCTTCTTCCTCCCTCAACAGGCCAATTTAGATTTTTCTCCCTCTGACGGCGCTTTGTAGCCTTCCTCCCTCTCCCTCCATCATTAGTCTGCGGTATTGTGGCTGGCTTGTTGCGTCCTCTACTCCCTGCCTGTCTCGATGTGGATCTAATGGCTAAATAATGACTACACACATCTCATCTTTAACTGCTGGCTGATCAGGGTAAGAAGTCTCTGTAATCTTTCTCTGGGCCCCCCTAATTGATTTCTTGAATAGGAAGCCTAATAAGATCCAGGGGAATAGTCATTAAGAGTGTGTGAGACTGGGTGTTGCCTCTCCTTTAATGAGGCCTCTTACGAAACACAGAAAGCAATTACACAAACCAAGGTAAGAGGATGTGATGAAAACAGGCCGGGCTTGTGTTGTGCAGAGAGGAAGAATGTGGGAAACAATGAGAAGCTCAGGTACAAATACCGCCTCCAGCTGCTGGCACGCATGTTTAATGATGACAAGGAACACCGAGGTGCGTTTAGCACGTTGCTAGGAGCCTTGAGCATAAAACGCACCGAGTGAATGCAAATATTATTATGGAATAATAATGAATATTATCATTATAGCACAATCCATCTGCTACGTCTCCAATAGTCCAAGAGCAGGGCTGCACCATATGAAGAAAACATGTGAGATATGATAACGATATTACTTATAAATAAGCAGATATTAAAGTGTCCTTAGTCTTGCCTTCCTGCTGTTTCCAGTATTCTACGAAAATACAACAAATTGCTTGTATTACAAGTATTAAAGGAAATTATTTCGAACATCGTTTTATTGAACATTGAACTGAACAAAATAGACACAAAAAAGAATGATAGTTGCATTTTAAAGTGCACTTTTGAGTGTCTTTCGCGATGTGTTTATTGCGCAAGTTGATAAAAAAATGATGTATTGTGCATTCCTATCCAAGAGAGTAAATTGAGGGAGCAAAAAACAACAACATCTAACTAGGATAGAAAAATATTGAGAACAAAAACAAGACGATTTGAGACGACAAAGCAATGCAAACCAAAAACTTGGTGTTTACGAGATTACAATATTTACACCGATTGTACCGAACAAGTGGAGGAACAAGACAAAATAAAAGCTGCCAAGAGAAAACAGAACTTATCCTGACAATCCCTACTCAAAAAACTAAATACCAACCTGCACACGCTGAACAAACCTTCTGTATGTGCATCGTGAAGAGGGTAACCCCGAAACCCAACGCTGTCCCGGCTCACCTCCTCTTATAGTTTAAAGGATCATTTCCACTGACTTCATCGCTGAGTCCAACGCGGTAAGAAACACGACGACAAGACGTGTTTAGAAGAGAAAACACACAAGCCAGTATTGAAATAATGAACCACTTTGTCCAACTGTGAGTTTCAACTTTGACCCTCGGTACTTGCTGTAGTTGTATGTGCAACACTAGAGATGCAAAAACTGTAAACTGAACCGTGGGCTTGTTGAACCATTACAACACTATTAAATACCTGCTAAGTATTTGATGAGTTCCCAGAGTATTAAAGGAGACAATTATCTGAACATAGGCCTACGTGACTATTAAATAGCCTGCCTTATATAATGTATAAAATCAGTGTTCTGGCTTTATATAATATAGAAAGATCATTCATTACTATCCATCAATTGATATATTTTGCGGTTCATACACAGTGGAAATGGTTCTGCTTTTCTTCACCCTAATGTGCAAAACAAACCGAACCGAAACCATGACTAATACATTTGCTTGACTTGTTTGTGCTGTTGACGGACACCATTGTTCAAACTATGAAAGACAAGAAGGGAAATAAGAGGAAGAGCTCACAGCTGCATGAGAATGAAACTAATTGTGATGAAATCGAGGTGAAACACCTCCAAGCGCAAAAAACAGTATGCAACAATAAGTACTACATTACATAGTGTATTTAGAAAAGGCCTTTCTCCACACAGACATTTTGACACAGTAGAAAAAAGTACAGGAGTAAATGAATGATGGTTAGTGACACCTGTGCTTTTCCTGCTATGAGAAGTTGAATGGTCCGCCGTGAAAAAGGCCCATTGGGAGTTCTAACCAGCGGACTAGTGGGCAAGAGGAAGAGAGCAACATTAGAGCGTGTTGGCGGTGGTGTAACGAGGATGTAATGGCTGCGATAGGGATCATTTACAGAGGGCAGTGTGGATGACGCGGCCTTATATCCATACAGCATGTAATAATACATTATGAATCAATACGGAGAGGTGGAACGGCGAGGGTCAGGTGTGAGCTGCGACTGCCCTCACGCCACGTTTCTTACAGAACAATGTTTTCACTCTAAAATTAGATGAAAGATGTCCCGCTCTCTTCGTCACTTCTCTTCATTCTTGCACTCAAAAGTGCAAATGGTGCGACACATCTGAGAGACTCTAAAATGATCCTCCTCCTTTATACGGAGAAGCAAATTACCGCCCTCCTAATTTCTCTTTTTTTCACTCCATCTGATGCAAACAGAAAAAGAATATTTCAATTGTTCTGCCTGACACATTTCCTGATGGGAACCAAAATCTCAAAAATCGTAAAGCCTGTTCATGAGGACGAGAGAGAGAGAGAGAGAGAGAGAGAAGGAATTGGGAGGAGAGAGCAGGGAGTGAGAACGAGAGCATTATATTCAATAATTTGATCTTCTACGGATACTCCGTAAGCTTGAATGAGCCTATTTCCTGTCATTGTGTGAGAGGATTTAAAGAGCATCTGATGAATGTGGGCTCATGCAGCAGCAGGTACATTAAAAGAACTGCCTATTAAATCTCCTCTTTATGGTCTCCCTCCTCTCTCATAACCACATCTTGTAGAAGATAAGACTCTGTCTATTTATACCTGCACATGGAAGGATTCATAATGGTTTTGGGAATTACGTGCGACAGATGGAGTATTGGTCTTCTTATTGTGCGCCATAAAACACTCCCTCGTCCTTTTCGCAGGAACTGGAATGACTATCCCGAGAAGGGAAGGAAGCAAACGATTGCTCTGTGAATCTTTTATTATTGTCATTTGTAGTCTCCACTGAGCATGAATTAAAGAGCGAGCAATTTTTTCTATAGATAGCAAAAATGTCTGTGCCTGCAGGGCTGGAAGTGGTATGTGCAGAAGCACACACAGAAGTAGACGGTATCCGCCCTCCCACTGAGGAAGACAGCGGTGTGAAATAGAGACACAGAGCATACATTATGCCTTTGGCTCTTCTTAGTTTCATCTTTGCTTTCCAGACTCTCCTTTAGTTTACCACTCTCTCTTTCTCTAGCAGCAGGAACATATAGGCCAGCGAGGAAACAGACAGCCGGGGATAACAAGCATGCAGCAGTCAGCTTTACTGTCACACCAACTTTTTAAATCAGGAAGCAAATATTTATTCATATAAGTGTCCGGCAATTATATTTAGAGTAATGTGCCCGGAATTTTGGATGCACTTCCCCGAAAGGCTTCCTGTTGTCACGGTCATTAATATTCAGCTCAGGTTGTCAGAACGACCAAACAGAGATCTGTTTCCTCTGTAGTCACTCTGCTGCAAACACACTTGACAAAGTGACCAGAGCTCAAGTGAGCTGTGATAGCCTCATTATTACAATCTCTGTGTCAGAGAGAGAGAGTGTGTGTGTGTGTGTGTGTGTGTGTGTGTGTGTGTGTGTGTGTGTGTGTAGGACACACCGGCTGGCACGGTTGGAAAGATTACAAGAATATTATACTCCAGTAAAAGTTCATTTAAAGACTCAAATACAAGTGAAATTACTTTGATAAAAGTAAAAAGTAGGTCAGTTAAAGCAGCAGTGGGTAGAAATGGAGCAAATAGGATTAGAAAAAGTTATTTTTATAAAACGGTCACTTTATCCTGACAGTACACGAGACAGGTAATCTGAAAAAAATCATGTGTCTCTGTGTCCTCCGGTGTTTCTAACAGACTCATTCGAGATGAACTGCGCCTCACCTGGAAAGTAGATGAGATCAGGTGGCAGCAGCAGCAGAGGGGCGGTGACAGAAAGCTGCGGTCAAATTGGACATAGGAAAAGTGACATCCGGTTAGATCCATAGATCTGTAGGCTACTTGTAGTTTGCAGATTAAAAAACTCAGACAATAAACAAAAAATGACTCACAATAATAAAAAAAACACCATTAAGATATATAAATATAGATATAAAAACATCACCACAGCAGACCAACACAGAGCTGTAGAAACAATATAAACTCCACAGCTGCATGTTGCCTGGCAACGTTGAGGTCCTCCTCTCCTCTCTGTACAGTGTGTTGCTGCTCACCTGTCCTGACGTCACTCTGTGAGTCTTCATGTCCTCAACCTGCTCCAGGTGAACTCCTCTGCTCCTCCATTCTCAGTGCAGTATAGAACCAGTCCACTGAGCCTCTGTGTCCCAGTATAGAACCAGTCCACTGAGCCTCTGTGTCCCAGTATAGGACCAGTCCACTGAGCCTCTGTGTCCCAGTATAGGACCAGTCCACTGAGCCTCTCTGTCCCAGTATAGAACCAGTCCACTGAGCCTCTGTGTCCCAGTATAGGACCAGTCCCAGTGTGTCTGTCCCCGCCGAGACACTTCCTCAAAGCTTCCAAACATGTTGAATGAGTCAACCTTCACTTATTATTGAAGGTAAAAGTCCCTCAGCGAAGGTGGAAGTCACCTGGAGAAACCAGCATGGAGCCTTTTAGCATTTAGCATCAGACCCACAATGCACCTGTGTAGGTGTGTTTGATTTGGGTCACCAAACATATACTGCCTACTGCCACTCAGCCTTGGTGTCTCTTTGTTTTTTTAATATGCTTTATCATGACTTCGTTTTTTGACTTATGCTCTTGAAATGTAGGCGAGAAAAGTAGCTACAATACTTGAAAAAATACTTTGAACTACGATGAAAAGGACTTTGTTACAACACCAAGAGTAAAACTGTAACACCTTACCTCCTCCACACCTGCCTGTCGGCATGGCACCAACAATCCATGTTCTCTGCAGTAATTAACACATATAAATGAATGCCATCCTATAATAAAGTAGTTTATATTGAGAGACATATGGAGCCTGTATAGCGTGCAGTATGTAGTGTGAGGCAGCAGGCACGTGAGGCCTGCTGTAAAATATAAAGAATCAATTTACAAGTGTTTCTGAGAGGTGTTTCATTTTGTGGTTTGGCTTCACACGCAGCAGGTTGATCACCCTGTTTGTCTGTGCGTGAGGTAAAAGGCTGTTTTGCTCTACGTTACAGCTCAACTTCCCTGTTCTGTTCTTTTATTCAACACTCAAATGGTGTTTTTACATTTCCTCATACTGATGTCAGACGGACATTCCAGTTTCCATATAAACACGGGTGTTGTGTTTGTAGTCTTGGTCATCATTTCTACAGCTAAGAAATAACATTGCACTCATCAAGTTAATTGCTGAGAACGTGGGATGTGACATCACCGTAGATCATGCAGGCTTCAAACAAACACTAGTCAAGTTTTTGGAAGATAAAATGAAGGTTACCACGTCGGCCCTACAAGTGATGGACGAGTGCAATGTGCAAGGTTTCAATTTAAACCGGCTTTAAGTGGAGATATTTTAACCAAAACATGCCACAAGACCTACGTATTGTCTCAAGCGTATTTCCCACACAAAAATAAATTCCCTATTATAAGCTAGTTTCATTGAAACTTCTTAAACTTCCTGGTGACAATTTCCGCCCCTTTGTAACTCTAAGGTACATTATTAAAGGTCCCATATCATGCTCATTTTCAGGTTCACACTTGTATTTTGTGTTTCTACTAGAACATGTTTACATGCTGTAATGTTAAAAGAAACACTTTATTTTCCTCGCACTGTCCGTCTGAATAGACCTGTATTCACTCTCTGTCTGAAACGCTCCGTTTTAGTGCATTTCAATGGAATTGCGTTGCTAGGCAAAGTTTGGGTCCATGTTTACTTCCTGTCAGCTGATGTTATTTACATACACTGCAACAGGGAAACAAACTGGGACACATTTAGTATGTTTACGTTTAAAACCGTGTAATGGTCTAAATATTGTATATTTGTGACATCACAAATGGACAGAAATCCTGACGGCTTGTTTTGAATGCACAATTTCTGAATACGGGCTGTGTGTATTTCTCCGTATAATGATCGTTTTGATAGTTTCACAGTATTTTTATAGCACTTAAACCTGCTTTATAATATAAAAGACTTTAGACTTTTACGATATGGGACCTTTAAATAAATCATAAGTAATGGAATCATTTTTAAATAATTACATAATATCAACTCACTATGTTATATCATTCCATTATTGCCGTTTTCATAATAATATTATTTGTATTTATTTTATTTCACGACAATTTGTCCAAAAAATGTCTTGCATTTCACTTTATTAGCACTTTAATGATTTCAGATTGGTTCAGATATTGAACCTGTCTATGACGTCTGTAGACCTCCAAAAGGCGTCCTGGCCAGATGTCCAGATATATATATATCTTGTCTTGCACGTCCACCAGACCTCCAAGAGGGCTCCTAATCAGACATCCAGATATTGACAGACGTCCACCAGACGTAATAAAGTGGGGTCTGGACTGACGGACGTTATACAGACCTGATCTGATCGTCTTCCTGACGTCACATGACAAGTATAACATGATTATCCATCACAGTTCACAATAACGTTTCCAAGTATATATCTCAGCCTTTTTTCTTACAATAAGGGAGAGAAATAATGTCCAAAACTTAAAAAAGAAAAATAAGAGCCAAGTAATAACTCCTACTTTCCCTGTGAGAGATGTGTGAGATAGAGCAGCAGTGTTTTCTGTGCGTCTGCTAGAATAATGAAAGCCATGCCCAGCTCCTGTCCGTTTACAGTGTAAACAGACACAGAAACGGCCTTTTCCTCCACCGTTCTCAGAGGGGGGATGGGAACCTGGCAGCAGAAACACATCTACAGTACACGCACGCATGCCACACACCACCAGTACAAACACAAATCATCACCCGTGGTGTCATTATGATCGGTTTTCCCGCTTTCTGTTATAAAGCCACTGTAGTATGTAAAAAGCCGAGCAATCACCGAGATGTGGAGTACATCCATAAAACAATTGCAGTCTCCTGCGTCCCTTTATGAAGCCGCGCTCACTGTGAGCTCATAAATACACAGATCCCTGTTTATCTGCCCTCAGCTCTGCTATCTCAGTATCAGTTGTATAAATAAATATGAGCTGTGACTCTCTCTCTCTGAGCCTATAAATAGAGAGAGGGACCCTGGGTAAAACCGGTGTCTTACGCATGCTGCATGCAAGCCTGTTAACCTGGACGGTGCACACATGCACACTCAGCACTATCACGCACACATTTGGGTAAAAAGCCAAGAAGAATAATGTGCTCATATCAGAGTCATTTGCATAAAAGGCGTGTTTGCTGTGTGTTCTGTGTGAAAACATCAGGGCACACCGTGTACGTGCGATCCACCCCGCTGACCTTTGACCCTCACGTTGGCTATTCCCATCATCCTATTGTTTACTCTCCCAGACCCAATCAGCCGTCCCAGGACCGTCTCCCACGGTGACGGCGAGGGCCTGGCCAATGAGCCGAGCTCTCCCGGTGCTCTGTGCAAACTGGACTTGTTTCAAATGTGTGCTCAGCCCCACACACACACACACACACACACACACACACACACACACACACACACACACACACACACACACACACACACACACACACACACACACACACACACACACACACACACACGGAGACACGCTGCGGGCCTGGGAGCCAACGCTGTGAGCCCACGTCGTGCTGTTAAGCTGAGAAATTGTCAGGCCTGTGTTTGCCCATTAGCCGCCAGCTATATAGAAGGTCGGACGTGTCCTTAGTCCTCACAAGGGCGCGGAAAAAAGGCGCTGGTCCCTTCAGCTCCTGAGGTGCCGCTACACCGGCTTTTTATGGATCACTGTTTTTCATGTCTCTTCTCATTTTTTTATTGATTTGCTATTTTTTGCTCCAACATACATCCCGCCTTTTTGTTCACATAAAAGCGTTTCCTCTCTCCTGCCTTCCTTTAGCATTTCTTTTCTGCACCAATCAAGTGTGAGAGATCAGCCTTTTAAAACCCGTTTTCATGCTCCAACCTTCCCAACGCCTGCCGAGGCCTCCGCGGTGTAGAGGAGAGCATCGACACGCCGTCTTCCTCGCTCACGTACTCTCTATTTCCAGCAATCCTTTCCCTTCTTCTTCTTCTTCCTCCCTCCCTCCCTCCCTCGCTATCTCACCTCCACACACTCTGTATCTGTGTTTCTGTCTGTTCTGCCGCCTCCTGCTCCACCTCCCACTGACAGACAGACTATCACATATGCAGACACTTCAAACATGCTCCTTCTCAAAGAGATCCTTGGAAGAGAGCTCCAGAGGAACCCTGAATAAGTCATCAAATCAGCGGCGTTTTTCTTTTTACCTTCCATCTCCTGTTTTCTTTCTGCTCGCACAAATATTTCCATCCCCCTTAAGTTATTCTTTTTTTTCCCTCCCATGTCTGCGAGGCCTCACTCCCTTTTACTTTTATTGTGTTTACTCTGTTTCCGTCTCCTCCTTTTCCTCGTCTGTTTACTTCCATCATTTTACTCCTCACTCCTCTTCATCCATACAAAGATATCTGTAATAATTGCTTTTACTTCCTCTGCCCACCCAGGAACCTGACAGACGGACACTCTAATAACATCCCGGCTCAAAAGGGATTTCCACTCTCTTTCCCCTTTATTTCATTTTCGGCTCGAGTAGAGTGAACATCTGTCTCACCACACTCCGGCACGACAGCTGCGTGATGCAAAGTGGCGGTTGCATGTGTACGTATAACGCATGCATCAGCTGCTCCGGGGCTGCAGTCAGTCAGTCGGTCGGTCGGTCAGTCAGTCGGTCGGTCAGTCGGTCGGTCGGTCAGTCAGTCAGTCAGTCAGTCAGTCAGTCAGTCAGGCTGGTTGTTAAAGGTGTTGCTCCTCTCCCATCCTGTCTACTGTAAAAGAAGTTGTTCCCATGGTAACTCTGCCCGGTCTGTTAATTGACTGTCAAACTGCGTGATGCTCCATGATGAGGAAAAAAAAAAAATCCTGCAAACAAAATGTATAGCATATTAGTGTGGAGATAATCACATCGCACAGCTGCCTCCAGAGATGATAGTAAGAAAGCTATCTAATAAAAATGTTAATGACATGAGCTATAATGAAACTGTAGAGCCTGCGGACACTCGCACGCGGGCACCAACGTGTCACAAGTTAAAATGTGCAGGGTTTTAATTGAGGATGTGGATAGATGGCTTTAAAAAGCAATATAATCCAATTTAGCATAGCAGCGATGTAAGCTACCCACACACGGATAGCGGTGACGCACGTCTCGCATCAACGTATAAACCTATGTGGGATTGTTTGAGAGAGAGAGCAGGAGTGTTTATGCATGTGAGTGAGAGCCTCGCGCTGCCTGAAGACACCTTGAGCATGTTTTCTCAAATAATCCACAGTGTTGCCTGAAAACCTTGAGACGAACAGACGCCCGTTTAAGATGGATGAGAGCGAGGCGCGGACGCTTCCTGACGTGAAGACTTATGATTCTGCTCCAACGGGGTTCTGAGTTCAGTTCTGGACATGAGAAGAAAGTTTATGAATAACACAGAGGCCGGAGCGGATGCATGCACGCATCGGAGATGTTGGAGCGACACATCATTGTGGATTCATAGCCTCATGTGAATCTCATTCTGTATAAAACCTGTTTTAAACAGGGAAACCCCACAGTATCACTCCATATTATGATTTACTACAGTGACACAATAAACTCAATACTATGCAAATCAAGGAACGGTGGTGCAGTGGTTAGCACTGTCGCCTCACAGCGAGAGGGTCGCAGGTTCAGGCCCTTCTGTGAGGAGTTTGCGTATTCTTCCCGTGTTGGCGTGGGTTTTCTCCGGGTACTCCGGCTTCCTTCCACAGTCCAAAGACATGCGGGTTAGGTTCATCGCTGATTCTAAATTGCCCCGTAAGTGTGAATGGTTGTCTGTCTCTACGTGTCAGCCCTGTGATAGCCTGGAGACCTGTCTGCCTTCGCCCAATGTCAGCTGGGATCAACCGCGACCCCTAACGGGATAAGCGGTTGCAGATGATGGATGGATGGACTACGAAAATCAACGAAGCCAACATGGACAGAAAAGTATCTGCAGATGATGTATAACATCATCACCAGAACAGTTACTGAATGCACCGTAAGGGGAGATTGTTTTGTCAACTAAACATGAATTCAGGCTGCAGTGATGGAGGAAATATTCAGATGCACTGACTTGTGTAAAAATTGCAATACCACACTATGAAAATACTCTATTACAAGTAAAAGTACTGCAATTAAAACTGTACTGAAAAAGGTACAGTGTGTAGGATTCGGTTGCAGATTACAACCACCTGAAACTCCTCCTGTGTGCTGAGCCTGTAGGAGAATTACGCGAAAACTCAAAAATGCGAATGGTGCTATCTAGACCAGTGTTTGGTTTGTCCGTTCTGGGCTACTGTAGAAACATGGCATCCGGCTGCATGAAGAGGACCCGCTCCTTATGTAGATAAAACCAACTCATTCTAAGCTAACGAAAACACTCTTATTTTCAGGTGATTATACAGTAAAGAAAACATACTTATTATTATTATTATTATTATTATATTCCATTTCTGACAATAGATCCCCCTACATGTTGCATACTGTTCCTTTAAGTGCAGTACTTTAGTCTGTGGAGTTCAGAATATTGTGATAATAAATGCTTTCCAACTTAAAGCCTCCTACTTACAGCAGCGTTACAGTCTGACTCAGTGTGGCGTCGGGCTTTGTTTCCCTCGTCGAGAGCTACTGGGCGGACTGAATAGGAAACCGTGGTTGTCTCAATAAAACATGAGTAAACAGCAAAGAGACGGTATATAATCTGCTCAGGTAGCACTGCAGCTTTAAAGCACACACACACACACACACACACACACAGAGAGAGAGAGAGAGAGAGAGAGGTTGGGGATCAGAGGAAAAGAGAGGCGGGGATGTTAATCTCTCCAAAACACACCTGCATGCAGGAAAAACACCGTCGCATTACACACAGACTGTTTTTCTTATCTGTCCTCGACGGTCTACGTTGCTGCCTATCTGCTGAACTCCTCGTCACTCCTATGCACGACATCCACGGACACACTTTCCCTGATTAGTCTTAGTTTTATACCGTGATTAATCTGTATCCCGGACTATATATGTATATATATGTATATATATGTATGCCTCCTTATAAGCACAAAGAGGAGCTGGCTGTGTGTTGCCCTTGGAAGCTTCGCCTGTTAAGCAGACCCCGTCTCTTGTTAACAAGGGCCCTCCTCAATTACTCTCCACTGAGACACTTGCTAAAATAGCCACAGAGCCCTTCCTCTCTCCACCCCCCTCCTCCTTCTTCATCCATCCACCTTTATTATTTAGAACCATGGGGATCCGTGTTGCCATGGATTCTGTCGTCATGGCTACAAACAACTACGCACATGTACAGGAAGTGGCGGAGGACGAATGAGAAGGGAGGGCCCCGGGGCGATGAGGGGGTCTTGGAGGAAGCTTAACCTCTGCGCGGTGGCGATCCGGCTGCGATAGGTCACCGGGTTCAGGGCGAGGGGGGTAAAGACGGCGAGGTTGTCCATCACATGGTCAATGACAGGTGGAGGTCAGGGCAAAGCCTCGGAGGGACGCCAGCCAGATTAAAGCATGTGTGCTGTTCCAGGTGGTTGTTTTCTTGATGTCTCTTAAGGGACATCTCAGAGCATTTTCTGGTCTCATATTCCAAAAGCATCTTCCTTCCCGTATTAATTCAGGTTGGCGAGGAGGAAAAAAAAACCCACGTTTAAAATCCTTCAATGTGCAAACAGATGAAACATTGTGATTCCTCCTCTGTCTGTGCAGCCTTGAAGGACGCAGGATGATTTACATAGGGCAGATAAGAGCAGGGTTTTATCAGCGTTGATGGACAACTGACTGACTCTTTAATGTGCTCCTGCAGAAAAAAGAAGCTTGAAAGCGCGTCCTTGACTCGTGAGGCATCGCAGTGACACTCCAAGGCTCTTTGTCCAACACTTTGTTCTCAATCAGATTTCCAAAACGAGGCGGCGGCGTGCGGTTAAAACGACGGTTTTGAGAGACGTCACTTCCTCTGAAACTCTGTGTGGCCGTTTGACTGGAGGGGATTTAAGGACAAAGCGTCTGTATGGATGTTCCCTCCAATCAAGAGGAAGTGCATTTGATAGTAGTTCCTCCGTGGTATCACACTAATGAGGGAGTTCTTCCCTGAGCTGTTTGATCAATAGCGGATCAATAGGTCTTATCTGATCCTTTATAAGCCTCTAAAAACCAACTAACTCCTCTACAGCTCAAACATGGATCAAGAAGAAACCATTGGATGAATAACAGAAGCTATAAATTGATAAATAATGCATGAGAGACAAAAACAATTACTGCGATATTCTCTTATAGTTACATATGAGCATCAAATCAATATCTATCAGAACAGCTTTGAATCAGCATCCTCAGCTTCAACATGAAATGACTTCAAGGTCCACCGCCCATTTACAGTAGAGGCTTCTCATTCTGTTGTCTGTAGCTCCACCTGGTGGTTTTAAGACACACTGACCGTGACATGGGTGATGTTTCTCTCTCTCTCATGCAGATTCCTCCTTTCATCCCATAAAAACATCACATACACATTTAGGTGACGCTTCATTTTACAGGTCTGCAAGTTTCAGGGTAATTAGGTGATAATTAGCAAGTATCCTATCTGAAATGTCTTTGGAATTACTGTCAAATTACCCCCCAAATATTTACCTCAAAATTCATCAACATTATTTCATCATAAAGATTATTTAATTTAATTTTGATTTATCATTGTTGTAGGTCTACGGTACGACGGTACGACGGAGTATTAGGGCCACATTGAGGAAAAAAAAATAAATCTGAGATTTCGAGAATAAAGCCATAACTTTACGAGAATAAAGTCGTAGGTTTACGAGAACAAAAATGCGTAATATTATGAGAATAAAGTCAGAAGTTTAAGAGAAAAAAGTTGTAGTATTATGAGAATAAAATAATAATATTATAAATTAGTAATTTTATGTATTTTCTTTTTTTCTCGTAAATTACGACTTTATTCTCGTAATATTCTGACTTTATTCTGTAAATCTCAGATGTTGTTTCCCTCAATGTGGCCCTAATACTCCGTAGTTCTTGTCTCTTTGGCCCTCACTGCATTAGACTGATATACTATATACTTGGACTATAAACTGTGTTGCCTTCATCACGATGATCACATGTTTTGCATCTCCAGACAGATTTTTTGGGGATTTTTTTTGCCTTAAATGTCTCTTCTGATAGTAAAGGTTGCTGACCCCTGGTGTCGACAATAAGTCACACAATGGTGAGATTTGAGTCTGATCTGATGTGTCGTCTAGTAGTTTTCCACCTCCGATGAAGAGCAGCCGTTTCTCAAGCCTCAGGGCTCTATTTTAATCATTACATGCTATTTTAGCATATAATTTTTAAATAATGTTTGTAATAAAGTAATTCTTGAGGTAAATATTGAGGGGTAATTTGGCAGTAATTCCAAAGAAATGTCAAATAGGTTACTTGCTTATTATCACATAATTACTATGAAATTTGTGGACCAGTAAAATGAAATGTTACCCTCTCTATCCTCTCCACCATACAATGTGGGTTAAATCTCCATGATTTGATGATACCAGGTGACTCCACAGCATTTCACTGGTTTTAGTGCCGAGCGGCTCTCAAAAGATGAGCGATAAAATGCTCTGCAGCAGATTCCTTGGGGGTGAAGTCTGTCTACAGTACGAGCACTCGGCTCTTAACACATCCTACAGTGTTAATGTGGACAGACCGCATTAAAACAGGGAAGGAAAAATCAATGAGTCAGCTGAGGTAATAGTCCCATGGAGGCAGTATCCAGTCAAAGTCAGAATAATCCTAATAAGCTGTAGGATTTCTTGAAATGTTATTTTTTTTTTAATAAACTATATGAAGGATTTAAGTTTGCATCTTCCTGACCGATATTGAGTGCAGGTTCTGGGGCTCATTGTGTGTGCTTCACACTTTGTGCCCGTGGCCACTGTCTATTTCTGTGGTTCCAGTTATGTGTGACTGTCTTTAGGAATGAGCCGGACTATATTACACCCTGGTCCCTCCCTCAGAAGCTCTGCTAAAGGAACAGCTGATGTCAGTCCTGCTTAAAGACACACACACACACACACACACACACACAGCGACTACAACCTGTCTGCCAGCTTCAAGGGCACAGGCAGCCCAAAGGGGAGGAGGGGGCGGAGGCCTCCTACACCTTCCTCTCCCCTGCGACGCATCAGCACTTGGCACAGGGGGAGGCTCCGTAGCACACTCACAAATCCACAATCCCCAAGACTTGAATCCCAAGTTGCAGCAGACAGAGGAGGGGAGGGCAGTTATCTCAGGCTCCCAGCACCCCCCCAATGTGCCCGGTTGGATCATGGAGCTGCACTGTCTTCCTACTGAGACCCCCACCACAGCCAGCTCCTGCTCCACGGACCCCCTGTACGACAACTGCCCACCTTTTGCCCAGCGAGGGAGGGCCAGGGAAAGGGAAATGGAGAGCAGGGTTGTGTGCCCGGCTGTAACCAGACTCCCAGGCCCCTGCAGCCCTCTGCCTGGTCTGGCCCCAGCTGTGGCTGAGGTTCCCACACTGATCGGTGGGGGAAGAGGGACTGGCGCCTGGCCAGATCACAGCTACTGCAGCTGGAGAGGAGGCCTGGGAAGACGGGCCTGGGAAGCAGAGCCGGGTCCAGGCGTAAACAAAGCAAGAGGAGGAGAGAGAGAACAGGGACGTCGTTGGGGATGTGAGGACAGAGCTCATCTGAACCAGAGCCCAAAGCCGTTGCAGAGCGAGGAGCACAGGAGCGCTCTCTCTCTGTACGATAACCTCCCCGACGCCGTCACCCCCGACGACCTCCAAGAGGTCTTCGACATGGAAACCAGCTTCCAGGAGCAGATGTACCGAGCGTGGGCCCCTGAGCAGGACCAGGGACTGATGGACGGTGAGGGAGGGAGCGAAGGCAAGAGCACCTGGTCCTCCTGTGAGATCATCCTCGCTGAAATCCAGAATCCAGACCAAGAGGAGAAGCAGGAACAGGAGCCAGAGCTGGACTCAGGATCCTGTGGATTTAAGCAGGGGGACCCGATGCTGCATCTCCAACGTCTCACGGCGAGTTCCCCTCAGCTATCCCAAACTGAGTGCCAGGTTGTGTGGCCCCCGGCTGAAGCCCAGCACCTGGAGAAGCCATCCTGGCCCCCCAGGGTGCCCCCTCCGGTACCCCTGGCCGACCCCTCCGCCAGCGCCCTCCGCAGCCTCCTCACCAGCCTCCAACAGCAGATAGTCAGACAGAGGGAGGAGTACGAGGCACGAATACTCAGGTAATCTTGCATTTCAAACACACACAGTCGTGTTGCAGAGATTAGGCTGAGCATGTAAAAGACAAATGTCCTAAATGTACTTCAGGCTTCAGAATCACACTCTCAGTTCACTGACTTGAGATCTTCCCAGCGCTTGGGGGTATTTCCAGTAGAGGAGGGACACACTGTTCCCAGGCCCAGAAAGTGTGTGTGTCCACTCAGCTGTGCTGCTCTTTTCATTCACTTGACCCCGAGCTTCACCCTGTATCCTGTTTGGTTCAAAGCACACCGACAACTGCTGTTAGTTTCTTTTAAAAATGTCCCAACAAAGACAAGATTATTACTAATTCACTCCTAAATATATCCTTTCTTTTTCACCACTTCTGTTTTTGTGTTTTCAGTCTACTGTGGAAATCTCACTGTATTCCATATCTTATGTTAATTACTTGACCTAAAAGACAAATTCACAATGCTTCCTGTTGGCAAATTGCTGTTTCAGTGGATTTAATAGAAAAGAAGCCCCTGCTGTGTGGTTGACCTATAGGAAAGGCTCCTGACACTGGAAAGCGAGCTAATTTAAGGGGCCATGCTGCTGACCTAGACACAACACATACCTCATTTATTACTGATATAGATAGAGCGAGTCTCAGTGGAAGGTCACCGGTGCTGGTTGGCAAGGACCAGAGGAAAACCACAAGTCCTCTAGCTTACCGTCGCAGAGTACAGGAAGGAGATTAATAGATTTAATTGTACAATTTCACCAACCTGCTCTGCCTTTTCCAATCAAGAATCAAACCTACTAAAACCAAACGATCGTTCTCCTCTCACTCCTGCAGGAAAACCTCACCCAGTTCTCAGCTACTCATTTTGATATCCTCCTCTTTCTCTGTCCTTGTCACCGTCAGCCTGGAGCAAAGAAACGAGGAGCTGCAGGTGGAGGTTGTTCGGTTGAAAACGAACCTGGCGCAGCAGCGGCACTGGTACCAGGCGGTCCAGGCTAAGATCGCGGAGTCCGAAAGGACCCGGGCCGCCGCGGAACTACGCAACGCGACTCTGCAGAAGGAGATGGAGCAGTTCTTCGACACCTTCGGAGAGCTCAACAACGAGGCCAAGAAGACGGAATACATCGTCAAGAGCTTTTGAGAGAAAGAATATATGTGAATTGTGTGCGATGATGTGAACAGTGCGTGCGATGATGTGAACAGTGCGTGCGATGATGTGAACAGTGCGTGCAAAGAGGAGGACAAAAAGGCACAAGACTGGCTAGTCTTTAAACTCTAGTTAGGAACATGTATTGTATCTATGCAGAATGTTTGGGAAAGGTTTAAGTGAGAAATATGCAAAGCATCACGGAAAGAAAATGAATCACTGATGTCCACTTTATTAGTTACGTAAGGGCAAAAGATGTTGGCCGGGTGATTATATTGTGGTCATTGCAATCACACAGGACATCTCTGAAAATAAAAGGAGAAATAAACCGAACCAAGATGTGAGATGCTCAGTGTATACAATGGAGCTTTTTTTGTTTTTTTTAAAACATGGTAAACATGGTAAAAGAGGTCCTGAGCACTGTAACGCCCAGTCCTTATCTGATAAGATTTGTAGGAGTGAAATGGCCACTCCGCAGGTCATTTAAGGCATGACTTAAAGAATAAGGTCATGTTTTTTTTAAAAAGGAAAATATAGCGTTCAACAATTAAGTCCTCGGTGACTCCAGAGCGTCGTATTTCTGCATGTCCATCACACTGTGCAATCAGTTCTGCAAAAAATGCAGCTCCACAGTCTTTTTTAAGCTTCCATCTCGAGTTCCAAGGTCCAGATTTTCAGTCACATCCTCATTTTAAACCACAACACGTCTTCATGTTTGTGTTGAGGGGCCCAACTTCCTCCAGAGACTTTGCCCCTCATAAACCAGGCGACTGCTGTCTTTAAGGACGATTCAAAAGGAGATAATGAAGGAGAGCGCTGCACGGTACATTTTCATAACACACACGCACACATTAAAGGCTTACAAGGCAAAAAAAAAATAAAAACACAACATCTGCATCAAACAGGCTTTCAGAACCGAGAACATCGAGGTACTGCAAGTAAAAAGAACTGAACCTGAACGGATTTCTCTTTATAACAAGAACTACGGTTTCTTATCGGCATCTTTAATGCCTTCATGCAAGTTAAACACCGTTATGTGTGTTTCACTGCCTTTTATCTACATGATGTCTGATTCATGATGGATGGTGCGACTGCTCCAGCACTAATGGAATGGTTTAGAAAAGGAGCAGCCGATGCATTGATTTGTCGGTGAAATGCTTCGACGGGAGGCTTATCTTACACGGGCCTCGGTGGGATTGTGTGCAACATCTTTGCAAGAACACAAAAATAAATACTACATGTATCTTTTTGCCTCTCCCAGATTTACAGGATTACGATGTTCTTTTGATATACACATTGTTAGTCGGTACCGTATGTTCAACGGGGGGGTGCAGTTTATAGTTCTAACAAAATGAGCACACCGTTATCTATTAGTAATGAAAGGGTTCTACAGCCACGATGAGTGTCAGAGCATGACATCTTTACATACAGTACATTATATCAGGAAATTGAAATGTAACACTGCAACCACAGCTTCCTCTAGCTGTCAGGAGGAAAAGCTCAAAATCCACATCACTCGAGGCAATTCATTAATTAAAAAAAGAAAAACCAGTGCAGAAAGCACCGCGGTGGAGATCTGTAATACTGCGAGCTAGCTGAAGGATCAATCAGACTTTGAGTGTTTGATCATCGACTTATGGAAAGCTTTTGTTCGTACTGGCGTAACATGCATGAGAGCAGCTGGCGGCTGTGGTCTATGTTCAGTGCGCGTCTGCTCGAATTTGATAACCTCCAGGTCTCAACGAAATATTCGCTAAAAAAATAAAACTATTAAAAATACAGGCATATGGAACAAACAAAGAATCCCCCCCACCTACTCCTGGTAACCTGGAAATCAATATGGATGCATACATCATATATACTTGATCAACGTAAACAATATCCACAGAGAAGAGAAAGATTTTGAAAATAGACAGCTTTGAGCTTCAGTCCAAAACATTGTTTGATGTTGAAGAGGATCAACAAGAAAGAAAATAGAAAAATAGACCTATTCATTGAGGTTAAAGAGGAAAGAAGAAAAACACAAAGGGCGGGGGGGGGGGGGTGATGGAGTAAAGAGAAGGAGGGAAGGTGATGACTGATTGATATTTGGGTACTGTAAATGGGAGGACTGAGGCAGGCGGACGTGTGGCCACGGACTCTGTGTTCACTGACTCTCGTCCAGCGGTCCCGTCAGTGTGTCGATGCTGCTGCTGTCTGTGTCTGAGGCCAAGGTGTGCTCCGTGGACATGGACGAGATGTCGTTGGCCGATGAGGACTGGGAGGCTGAACCTGACACCGCATCTGATGCATGACACAATGGAGAGGAGGTACAACGTTTAGTACAAGTAATTGTACAAATAAGACGTGACCACGATGACATATTCCAGGAAAACCGGTATTAAGCTAAAGCTAATTATGCTCTCTGACAACTTCTAGTAGTAGTTTGGTTTCCCATTATCGTAGATAATGAATGAAGATGGTGCATGTACGTACCAGAGCAGTCTTCTTTCATCAGTCCATTCTTGTTCCTCTCTTCCCAATCAATCACCTCATCATAAATGAGTTCTGTAGAAAAGCAGAAAATAAGATAAGTGTCGTCAGTGTACTCGGACTCATGCAAAATAATATTAATAAAAAAATCTACAAAATCATAACATACAAATAAAATACGAAAAAAAGACAAATCAAATGCATATTGCTACATTAATCTGCACCATGGTCTAATCTACTTTACGAGCAGCCAATCAATAGTCAGACACATAAAGAGAGTGTGTGTGCGTGTGTGTGTGTGATGTGTATGCGAGTATTGTGTGCTTTACTTCAAGATCTATCCACATGAACAATGTATTCCAAGTAGTCTCCCCACTTAGCCACATATTTCTCAGTCCTGTCCTTCCGAGCTGAAAGAAATGTGTTCGTACGATGCCACTTTTACCGACTCTGTGATTCATTCCTGAAAAGAGGGCTCGCCTGGATTCCTCCAGTGTCTCATAATATCTATAATTTGCTATCCAACCATTAAACTGGTCTGAATAAAGCCAGAGGCTCCACAGTGAGGAGTCATTTGTGGATCACTGAGAACATAATAGCCTCGGGCAGAACTCGCTTGTGAACCTTTAACTAGTAGTTCTGAATCATGGGACGTTCCCGGTGTAGATGAAGAAGAGCCCCTTCAGAGCTGCAGCTCTTCCAACAGTCAGCGTTGTCCTTGAGGGGACATGTTATAATCTTTATTTCCTGGCTTGGACGCTGGTTTTTAGAAGGATTTGGCAGCGTTGTTTCACAGTGATGGTGTTTTCTTTGGTTTAACTCCAAATGCTTTGTGAAACACATCATGTGTATATTATAACTACATATAGATAATGTTAAACCATGGTTCTTAGTAGATTTAGGTTTACTTTCCTGTAACTTGTAATGGAAAGGAAGTGAAGCTGCACTGCTGATAGATTTCCCTAGAGGGCAGTGCATCCTACCTTTCCATTGCTCGATGGAGTGCTCTCTCTCTTCCAGCTGCTTATCTGAAATCTGGGGAGGAGGCTGTGAAACAAAGAGAAATACGTACATCAGCAAGGTCACACATTGATAATAAAAGTGAACCACCACCGGAACAGTCTCCTCACCGCGTCGGCCTCTCCGGGGTCGTACCACACGTGGATGTACGGGTGATTGAGGGCCTCTTCTACGGAGATGCGGCTTTCAGGATCGATGACCAGCATTTTGGACAGCAGGTCCCGTGCTTGACCTGCTGTTATGGCAACAGAGGAAGGGCAGTGTTACTATGGAAACAGGTCCATGACATCACTTCATTTAAGCAGCCTTCATGAGGACTGATTACTTCCTGTCGCGGTGCTGGGTAACATCTCTGGGAATGTCCAGATTTGTTCTCTTGTTTCAGTGATGCTCTACATGCCACAGATAAGGGCAGAACAACTTTTAACCTGCATTGTCATCCTCTGAACTAGGTGTATAAGGGACCCAGTTTTCTGCCTCTGCATCCCGGAAATGCTGTCGTTACATCAAAATACTGTCTGCAGACAAATGCCTCTGTTGATGATGGCAGTGTCCTTGGTAAGAGATTAAACAAATATATGAAAGTTAAGTTAAATAAATGTATTTTAGTGAAACATTTCTTACTCTTCAGTTTGTCGTGTTCAGAGTCCGAAGGAAAGGCCCAGTCCGGGAAAAGCTCGGCAAAGCTGACGCCAGGATACTGCGGCTTGTTCATCACGTAGTTCCTCACGGTCTCCATCAGTCGGTTCATAAACTCCAGACTGGGCGTGCCCAGAACCTCAATCACCTTATTCCACTGGTCGATGTCTGGACAACACGCTTGTTATGGAGAACTCAGTTACATTATGGGCACGTACATGTGTCACGTTTGATAAGACGCAGAATCAAGACACAAACACATGACAGTGATGCACTTTGCACAACAAATATCCAGACGAAGAGTCTACAGTCATGCTAGCGGATCTGTGAGGCTGTACTAAGGCACAGTGGTGCTTTGAGCTAAATGCTAACATGCTCACAATGACAATGCTAGCATGCTAAGGTTAAGTAGGTATAATATTGTGTATGTACACCATCTTCTTTTAGCCTGTTGGAATGCTAACATTAGCACTAAACACAAACTACAGCTAAGGTTGATGGGAATGTTGTTAGGTTTGCAGATATCTGGTCAAACAAACTGAACCCTGATGGTGCAAGGATCACCAAGGTTACTCCATTTCATCCCGGGGGAAACATGAATGTGTGCACGAAATTTCATGGCAATCTATCCAATAGTTGTTAAGACATTTAAAAACCACAAAAAAATATAGATATGCACGTTCAGCAGGCCGCTGACTTACAACCGCAATAAAAGGCTATTACTTCCCTCCATGAAAAGCAATCTACTCCAGAATCACACTGCGTCCCTTCTCAGCTACTCAGGTGTGAATGTGCCTCTGGAAGGAGCTGGTGAGTGAAGAGGTGACCAAACCCATTAGAAACGGAGAAACGGCCAATATAAATGCAAATGATTTGAATTGCTTCAATTTGATTCCCTCTATCAATTAAGGGGATTATAGCTATCTGAAAAAACAACTGCACAGATTTAATAATAATCATCGAGGAGGTGGTGAAACACACACGCAGCGCTCTGATTAAATGGGAATGTGCTGGAAAAGCTCGAGTGGTCCTATTCAACAGATTATGTTTAGAGGGCATAACTGGGACGGACAAGTGTTGCCAGGAGAACTATAAGACACGAAACGGTCTCAAAAGATGAGTGTAATACTTTGTGTTAATGGAGGTTTGATAGAGGGGGGGGGGTGGAAGAAATGTGACGGTGAGAGAGGCGAAGGATACGATCGGTGCCCTGGAAGATGACGCTGCCCTTTACCATCTCTCCCATGATGCACCCCACCGACCAGATGTCCACTGGGAACAGAGAACACACAGAGGAGATATTAAATAATGATCACATCATATAATGCATGTTAAATATACAGTCAGATGACAGATGTACAACATACTCCATGATTTAAATTTCAATGACAAACATTGAAATGCACAACAGTAGCTCTCTAGCCTCATGTTGGTCCATCCTCTGGCTGTGCCATGGCCTGATGCTTTCATCACATTCATCTTAAGGCTGGCTTTCCTCTCTCTCTCTCTCTGGCTTGGAAACCAGACGCAGCCTTCCAGGCCTTTACTCCTCGCCTCTGCTTATCAGTTTACACAGCTGTTGCTCTCCTCATCACTTTCCCTGTGTGTGCGCTTAGCAGAGGAGGATGTATGTAGTTTGTCTCGCTCTCTCTCTTAGTTGGCTGTTTGCTTTAGAGCGTGCATATGCAGCAAACAACCCCCTTGTTTCAGTTTCACTGAAGCTGAAGGATCTGTGTGTTCTGTTAATGTCTCCAGATCATACAGACCACTTTAGGTCAAGTCTCATCATAAAACTCAAACTTTGGACGGATGACACTATTCATTGGGACTCCTTTAACACGGTTAAACAGTTAGGCCAGACCACATGAAAGCCTTCTGACTACTTCCTGTTTCTAATCCTACCACTATATGGTGTTTCATGTATCACCGTGTAGTTAACAGACACTATTTGGTATCTCTTTAGCACGGACTTTATCCCAATGACTACAGTGGACTTACTGTAGACTTGCATGGCACTCTGTAGAGTAGGCTCTTGGCAGTGAAATGACTATAAAACTATAAATCAAACTACTACTTCACTGGGGTATGTTCAAATGAACAAAATAGACTATTCCCAATTTTTAAAACAACATCTCTGTCCCCTGAGGCTCTTCTGCCTCCACTTAGGAGAACTGAAAAGACTGAAAGCGAGACAAACAAGGAAGGATCCAGTCCTATCCAGGAAAGGGGACTTTGTGAGAGATCATTTCAGCCATTATGCAGCCAACCGACCACAGGTCCACTGCAGCAGAGTAGTGCCACCGTAAGGACATTCATTGTCATCATGGTTGGCAAATAAAGCAAAATTGAATAAAGCTGCGAGCGGCGTACGAGCACATTGTTTGACATATACAGTATGTATGCAGAGAGCAGAGAGAGAGAGAAAGGAGGATGCACACATCGAGGTTGCTGAGCTGGATTTGAACCAGTGACCGTGCAGTCACAGGTCATGTGTCCATCAGGACAACACAGTTTTTTGTTGACAACAATGGACTCTGATTGACTTCAATGTAGTATTTCACTAATTACCTGTAAAACATATTCATTATGAATTATTGTGTATGTCATAAAGGTTAAACTTTTGAGGCTTGTTATGCCTTTTCTACCAAGTCAACAGGAGAGAAATGACTGGACAGTAGAGAGGAGGAATGACGCTGCTGAATTATAATATAACAGAGGTCTATGAGAATTAATGCATGGCCACTGATCCACTCATCTTCATTTTCAATAAAAAACGTGTGCAGAAAATCTGGTTACATTAGCTTAAACAACGTTAATGTATTACTTTATGTAAAATGGACCTAAACAAAACAATTCTATAAATAAAATCAATAATAATCCGTTCCAAGCGTGTTCCAGCCCCCGTGGTGCTTGGACCACTAATAACCAGCCAGAGCCCGACTGATACTGGATCAAAGACTTGTGGCTGTGCACTTATTATTCTTAACAGCCGGCACCATCTGTTCATCTGTGATGTGCTTCTTTGTTTACTCCAAATGCTGCTGTGTGAGTCCGCTGGACAAACCATGCTAATGATGACACTGTTTCTTAATTAGCTCATGCTTTCCTCCGCGTTATGTTCTCTGATATCGTTTTGGCAAACTAGCTGAATTATATGTAAGATTCAAATGAATGTATTACTAATGTATGATAAGACAATGTCAACCAATTATGATGGCTCTCTGTTATACTGTCAATTTTAAAATAAGTGTAATGGGACAGAGCAGCGTTATCTGTATGTATGGTCTGGAGTGGAGCTTTGTTCCTTCCTTCATCTATCCCTTTCATTTTAGAGATACAAGGCTGGAGCTTGACTGTCCTTACCATTCTCCTTGTACTTCATGCCCAGTATGACCTCCGGGGCGCGGTAGTATCTGGTCACCACGTAGGGGGTCATCATGAAGTTAGTGCAGGCCGTCCGAGCCAGGCCAAAATCCAAGATCTTTAGAGTGCAATCTGACTTCACCACGATGTTACTGGGCTTCAGGTCCTGATGGGAGAGAACATCTATCAGTCTATAGAAAGATTCACAAACAAACAAACACAACCCTAGAGGGATTTATTTTTGTCGCATTTAAACAATTTCCACATTCTTCCAAAGTTAGCGATGCAATTTCTGGACAGTTTTGAGTTTTGCCTTTGTGAATGCAAACCGGACCCATTGGAAATATTGTAAATAATGTACTATCCTCCCATTGGTTCGATTCAGGAACCGGACGTTTAGGTGCGAACCCGCCCTAAATCAAAGACATGATCCTTTGCTCATGAAAGACTCCTGAAACAAGCAGAGTTTCTTTCAAAATTCACATTTTCTAATGTCACTTTTTCACAGAGTAGTAAATATTTAGGACTGGATACTTAGTTAAATGGTGAATTAATGAGGAAACTAACACCATCTGAAACTCTACCATCTGGTGGTTTAACACCTCGCCTCACAGCAGTGATGTAGAAGTGCTCTCCAGGGTGCGCCGGTACACTATGACGTCATTGTTTGGTGTGGTCACAGGAGCAACAGAGCAGGCTTCTGACCGCACTCAACAGTGATGCAACAAAAACTTCTTATTACTGTTTTATTAACATTTCGCCCACAGCCCACTCATTCCTTGTCCGGTTACCCTGTGGATGATGCCGGCAGAGTGCAGATGCCTGATGCCACAGAGGATCTGGTAGAGCAGATAGGACATCCTCTCATGGTCCAGGTCCATGTGGATCACCTGGCATAGGCTGGCATCCATCAACTCCATCACCAGATACCTAAACGCAGAGGAATGAATGAAAAGAAGTGAAGGAGGGACACAAAATGGCAGGTAAGAGATTCAAGCAATAAGAGAGTCATAAAGAAGAGGCAGAAAAGGTAGTAGAGGAGTCCATAAAGGAACAGTGATGAACGCAGAGGAGCAATTAAAGCAGAGAGAACGTATAAAAGCAGCACAGTGCAGTAGAAGAGGCTGATGGGTAAACAGAGGGATGCTAGTTAAAATGCTAACTTCAGCTAAAAACTCTGAATCCCACAGTAGATTGCTGCAGCCAAAAAACACTCTACTGCCACTCACAGGTCCTGGAATTCCTCCAGGGACTTCTGAGGCGTGAACACATTGATCAGACGGATGATCTGCAAGCAGAGAGACAGGCCATTAGTCCACTCTGTTACTCTCCCATCTACATCCACTTCACTGTGGGGAGAGCTAGCCAACTGAGCGCAGAGCACTCAAGTGGGTTTGTCTGGATTCTCTCACTCTGAGCAAGAAATTGCCTCCACATTGCAGCGAGCTGACCCGCTCTCTTTTCTCAAGTTTGTAAATCATTTCAATATTTATTATATTACGGTCTTTGTGCTGCCAGTCATATTGCAGTCCTGCTTTAAATCACATCAGATAAAGAAAAGAGGGAGGGACATAATTCATTTGTCATGAAACAATACATGAGGAAATGTGAGGATAGAAGATACATTTTAATTTGTCTGCCAGCAGTTTTTAACCGCCCTGCATAATTTATTAAATAAAAAAGTTTTAACTGCTTTATTATGTTATAATGAGGGCCGTCAATCGATTAAAAGATTTAATCGCATGATTGTCCACAGTTAATCGCAAATTAATCGTACAATTATTTATCGATTCAAAATGTTCTTTAAAGGGAGATTTGTCAGGTATTTAATACTCACTGAGTATTAACTCCCATCAACATGGGAGTGGGCAAATATGCTTGTTTTATGCAAACGTATGAATATATTTATTATTAGAAATCAATTAAAAACACAAAACAATGACAGATATTGTCCAGAAACCCTCACAGGTACTGCATTTAGCATAAAACAATATGCTCCAATCATAACATGGCAAACTGCAGCCCAACAGGCAACAACAGCTGTCAGTGTGTCAGTGTGCTGACTTGACTATGACTTGCCCCAAACTGCATGTGATTATCATAAAGTGGGCATGTCTGTAAAGGGGAGACTCGTGGGTACCCAGAGAACCCATTTACATTCACTGATCTGGAGGTCAGA